>BSBK01006717.1:2595000-2840000 GCA_027943335.1 Chamaecyparis obtusa
AGCCAAAGATCTCTATAGATCTTTATGATGTGGAAGAGGATAAAATGTTTAGTAAATTGTGGAATAATGAGCATCCAGCTGAAGCATATCATGGCAATGATGATCATCTAGATAATGAGTATGAGCAGGATTCTGTGAATCCCACATCCATTAATGTATGTTCAATTAGTAGAGGAGTTGATGTGTCCACAAAAGAAAAATATACCAAAGGGGCAAATATTGTAGAAAAAATGGGCTACCCAGGTTGGGGTGATCTGGGTCCCAGTGGACAATGGCCTTGGTCTCCACCTGACCCACCAACTCCACCAAAATATGGTCATAAACTAGGCCTTGGAGTTTAATTATCAGATTCATCAACAGAAATTACTACTCAATCACTTTCATTTGTTCCATCTTCAAATCCAGTTCCACCTGTTCCAAGCACTCATATTCAATCTAAATCAATTTCCACTCCCACAGGTGTGGATATCATGAGTACAACTAGTGGTTTGAAAAGGACATTATAGGTGGACATGGGATCAGTGGATCCTAGAGATCAAGGCAGTGTAAAGAAGCAAAAGGTTATGACAAGTAGTAGTACAACAATGGCAATGGTGACTGTGAGTCCAACAATTGCCACACCTTCATGACAAAACCCTAAGAATAGTCCAAAAAATCCACTTGTAATGGGTTAGGGTGTTGATAATCCTGATGGTGGAATTAGGAGAACCACATGCAACATAGGTGGAAGCTCGTACATTAGTGCAAGTTCTATTTCACCTTTCAAACATTCAATTGTGTCAGAAAACCTTGATTTTCATTACAATGATTTTGTAACTAACTTTGAACAATAAAAAAATAGGAATAGACAAAATACTAAGACATTGAAGATGGAAGTAGTTGTTGCAACTCATGATGTAGAATTTGCATCCAACAAGTTATTTCCCCCATATGATCCAAAGAAAGATATGATGGAGTTCATGGTTGTTATGCTCCCAGCTAGAGATAACAATCCACCAGAGAGTTAGTTAGATCCATCTCAATTTCAAGTTAGCACCCTCCAAATGGATTTATCAAAAATTAAAAATGTGGACAAGATAAATGTGTCGAAAATGACCAACTAAGTGGTCTATAGCTCAGTGATGAAGTTGGAGAGAGAGAAAGGAAAGCTTCAGGGCACAATAGATAAGTTAAAGGCAGACCTGGAAAATGAAAAGGCAAAGGAGAAAGCAATAGAAAATAGGTACAAAGAATTAGAGAAAATGATAAAAAAAATTCATCCTCTAAAGAAACAATTGGACAACAAGAACATATGGATGTAGAACTAAAAACTTTGAGGGAAAAATTGGAACAGAGCGAAAAAAACTTGAGGATGGAGAATGCAGAACAGGCAAACAATAACTTAAATAAAAAATTGGAGAATTGGAGAATGAGAGGGTAAAAATAAAATAGTAGGAAGAGAAAGAAAAATAGTGGGAAGAGAAAGTAGAGAAAATAAACAAACATAGTGAACACTAGTTCTCAGAAATGAGAGAAGACCTAAAGAAGGCAAATAATACAATTAAAACTTACGAAAACAACTTGAATGACCTAGTAAATAATATAGTGAAGAAAATAAAAAAAAGACTTCTAGGGGAAAATAAAGGTGTCTGTTGATAGGTTGTGTGATTGGTTTGAATTGAATGAAAGTCTTAGAGATTTTTTTGGAAAGCTGAAAGAGCACATTGAGAAGAATAAATTTTTTTGTCAGAAACAAAATAATGCAAAGTAGATTTTGCAAGAAATCAACACAACCAATGACAAGCATTTGGAAAGCAAGGGAATTCAGGACCGCATTGGTACATCAATAAAGGCGAACTCTATCTTTCAAAAATGTCAAAAAATATTAGAAGTAGAGGAAACTCTTGCCTTATTCGGGACAAAGCTCACCAAGTTGAATAAAAAATAACCAAAATGATAACTCTTGGTTGGTCGAGTCCTGGTCCTGATTAATCATCAACGAATTTTGTTGGAAGAGAAGCTTACACAAAAAATTTGGAGGACACAATGACGTCTGATTTAGGAAAGCTTCCTCAGGACAGAACTCGTGAAGGCATTGCAAACTTAATCAAAATATTGACAAATTTGAATGTAGTATTGGAAGTAACATTTCTTTCAACTCACTCTTCCAAGTGTGGATGGTTGACGAGGTTACAAGTCATTTACTATAACATCACAAATATTGACCTTCCAACTGACGAAGAATAAAGCATACTAAAGAAACTGACAGAATCATCTTGATCTCATCAATCATAGTATGTGAAAGTACTTTCAGTTTCAATCATCTCTATATTTTTTCTAATTGCTCGAATTGAGTTTAAAGTAACAAGTTTGAACTTTATTTTTTGAACAAGATCAATGTTGTAGATGCTATTGCCAATGCTAATTTACTAAATTGACCTATCAAATGCAGAAATGTACAGTTGTAGAGATATTGTAGACTTGTAGTTGTCTTACTAATTTTGATTTTGAGACTTCACATTAGGCAAATCGACTTGAATTTGTTGTTGCTCTCTTGTTTCTATAAAAGGGAACTCAAGGTCATTGGCTTAGGGAAATGAAATTGAAATTGGGAAATGTGCCAATGAGTATTGAGTCATTGAATTTTGTAAACAGAATCACAGAGTTGTGTTCTTACTAATATTAATGAATAAATTGTTAAATTGTATCATATTTGTAATTAAATTAATGAGAATCAGTATTTCTAAGAATTGTAATGTATGAATTGCTATGTTGTAAAAAAATGAAAAATCTACAAGAATTGTACCATATGAGCTGAATAATGCAAATGAAAACCATTATTAATTGTGGAATTGAATCTTGATGACATTATCAACCACATTCATGTTTTTGACATTAGAATATGCTACTATGCATGATTGATGATGTGATATAGAAACTGACAATAGACTATAGGAAAAAGTTTAATAAATACCTAGGACCTACTACTTCTACAATGATTCAAGCTGCCACATCATATCATTATTGGGATCCTTGGATTCATCACCATCAACTTCATAACTTCCTTGGTTCTTCAATATGTTTTCTTCACTCTGCATACCTCTGCTTAACTAATGTTCACCGCTAGCAGTACCAGTACCAGTACATGAGTCAATGAGATCATTGTCTCTGGCACTCCCACTTTGGTTTGAAATATTTCCCAACCCTCTTCTCTGACATTTCTTTCTCCACAATTTCAGTGCCCTTTCGTAAGTAAAAGTATTGACTTCATACCTGGATGTATAGAGCCTCAAGAAATTTTCCAAATTCTTGTCTAGTTCAAGTTTCTTAGCTTTGAATTTAGGAATCCCAAAGCACTAAAAACTCTCTCGTCCTCCACCGACCCCAATATCATGGTCAAGCATAATTCAGCAAGCTTGAAAAACTTTGATATTGAAACAATCAACATTTCACTCTTAGCTAGATTTTTCCAAAGCCTTGTTACCGATCCATCTTCATGGGGGTTATGCATAATATTATATTGTTCCCTCATTGTCAGTGAAAAATGACTTGATTTCTCTCTCAAATGAGATTCATCTAAAATTTCATTTAGAGTTACTCCATTTAACTCTTTGGTTTTGCAAAAATAATCTATCAAAGTTAGTAGCTTAGTTCAAAACCCTTTCGAATTGTTCAAACTCCAATATCGAGAAAACACAATAGCCATGGATTCAAGTAGTTTGACTAGAGGGAATCTTGCTCTAATCTATGAGGAAATATCATAGGCAATGTGCTTCACAAAAGATATTACAGACTCAATGATCTTGGTAAAGTCTTCCCTTTTAACACTTGATACTTGCTTCCTGGGGTTCTTTCTTGGTTCCTCGAACTCGATCCTGGCAAAGTAGTGCATTGGTATCTCAACTCCATGAACTTCTGCACAACTCCTCGTTTGCACCAATTTTTAAAAAGTTATCAGGAATGTCCAAATCTGTGATTTGTAGCCAGCTGGCAAATCTTACATCATCACATGATCGATAGAGATTATCGAACTTCATGCATGTCAATTTACGTAGTTCAGAATATTCTGCAATATACATAGGTCTTTGTTGGGCCTTTTTCATTATATTTCTCATTTCCTCAAGCATGGGGAGAAGACCTGCTAATGTTAAGAGTGTCTCTACATTATTTAACATTCGCAACAACACATGAAATTTTGGTTTCCCTGCTTCATCGCGACTTGAGTTAATTAGACCAAGCAATGATTGATATTCTAAAAAAACTCGACGTGCTGGTCCTGTATGCACCCAAAAATGGTCACCTAGACTTTGGGCCCCATTTATTTGATTTATCAACCCTGAATCATTTTTATCAATAATCAATATTTTCAACATTATCAATTTCTTGATCAAATCTTAGTTTCGATCATATATTGGATTTTATCCTATGGGCTAACCATTTATCCTAAGTTTTTATTTACTCAAAAGGAATATTTTCTCTCCTTTTATTAAATAAAAAGCCCCACCTTTTCCTCTTATCCTAAGTTGCACAAATAAAACATTATTCATATTTTATAAAAAGGAGAAAAGCACTTTTTGTCTCATATGGACATAAAGTCAACTCCTATTTTCCTATTGGAGGATACTTGTGCACATGGATTGCTCCTCTTTCAAGCTCCACCATTGATTAAGAATTTTGCCTCTTAATCTCCATGGTCCATTTCTCCTCATTACCTATAAAAGGAGAGCTCTCTCCTTCATTTGGATCCATCTCTTTCATGCTATTGTTATGCTGCAGGTTTTCTAGGTGCATTTGGAGCTTTTGGAGATCATTGCTACATCAAGCTCTTCTTGGATTTCCTCATTACTTCATAGTTTAGGCTTCATTTCTTGCATTATCATAGAATCCATAGCTTCACTTCATAGCTTAGTTTCTCTTATGGAATAGATAATCTCACTTAGCTTAATTAGGAAGGTTGTAATCCTTTGTATTTCCTTTCAATGGCTTAAATTGCACTTTCATTTTCATAGACTAGCTTGCATCCTCATTCTTAGCTTACTTGCATTGCATTTCCATTTGGATTCATTGGAGATATTGGCACTCTTGCCCTTGTCTTCAACCTTGAATCTCTCATTGTGTGGTTGACTAGCAAGGTCATTACCTTCATAGCTCTAGCTGAGAGCAACTCTACATCTTGCAACTCCATACATAAAGAGCTATGGATCAATTTTTGAGGTCTCATTCTTGAGTGTCCTTGATTGTAAGGATCCATAGAAGTGCACTACTTTTGTGTGTACATTTTTGGCGCCCACCGTGGGGCAAGACATTGGCTTTGTCCCTTCATTTTCTGCATTTTTGTCAATTTTTGCTAATTTTTCATCAATTTTTAGCGCTATTTTTCTATCTTTGGTTTTTTTTGTCTCAAAGTGTCGCATGACATTTTTCCAGTGTCGTGTGATAGTTCTCTATATAGAGGCATGGCACTTCACCAGTTAAAAGTGTCACCCCCTTTGACAGAAAGAGTCACACTGTTTGAGGAGTTTTGTTGCCTGCAGTAGGGCAAACTGTCACACACAGAAGTTATGTCGCCCCTGTATACAGAGAAGTGGCACACGATAGTTTTGGTGACTGTACTGTCACCTATACCTGACAGTGAGTTTTTTTAGCCCTTTTAGCTGAGTTTAGGTTGATTTATTTGTTAGTTTGATTTGTTGTGGCTAAATAGATTGCATTTTCAGATTTCAGTTGGTTTACTTGCTTTCTTAGGCACATCTCTTTTGGGATAATAAAAGGACATAGATTTTCTTTTGATAGTTTGTAAATGCTCTTTGGTTTCCAATATCAAACATCTCATTTGAGTGATTGAGGGCATGGATTCATTCCTTATTTTCATAGGGGGTTAAATGCACCACTTTGTGGACTCACTCTATGTTTACTTGGAATTTTAAATATTCCATTGTTCAACCCTTTTTCATTTGTGAGTAGTGTTGATAAGCAACTTTAGATTGCTTTTGATTGAGCTTGTTAGCTAGATTGGGTGTTGGAATCGCTTATTTCTAATCGCCCCTCATTACCACCCTTTGGATGCAAGGTCAACATTCATACATAGGGGAGGGGTCTACTTGAAAAGAGCATTAAGTGTTACACAAAGTTTTGCCCTTTTATGCTTTCTTGATCTCATTAGTTTTCTTAAGTGTGGACTCACTTTGAGTTGGTATGAAGAGTTAAATGTTCCACTTTTGGACTCACTTTGAGTTGGTATGAAGAGTTAAATGTTCCACTTTTGGACTCACTTTGAGTTGATGTGAGGAGTTAAATGTTCCACTTTTGGACTCACTTTGGGTTGGTGTGAAGAGTTAAATGTTCTACTTTTGGACTCACTTTGAGTTTGTGTGAAAGGTTAAGTGTTCCACTTTTTGGACTCACTTCACATTTTCTTAAAGGGTTAAATGTTCCACTTTTGGACTTGCTTCACATTCACTTGATGGGTTAAGTGTCCCACTTTTGGACTCGCTTCACATTTACTTGAAGAGTTAAGTGTTTCACCTTTAGTGCTTTAAATACTTGTTGATAGCGGATTGCTTGGAGCTAGTTGAATTTTAGGATTGTTCTAACCATTGTGGAGCTAACAAGTTGTGCTTGTAGGTGCTCTCCTTGCTCAAATATTTGCCAAAAAAAAAAAAAAAATGCATGTCAAAGAGGGCTACTAATGGTTTTTGCAAGGTTGCCCTAAGCATAAAAACCAAACCAAGTGCTTATTTGATTACTTTCTTTATTGAGTGCGGCATATACTACTTGTTTCATTTCATAGGCACTTAATACCTTGTTGTAAGAATTTTGAGGTGGTAGGAGAGTATGCTCTTCACCCTTGTGGTGAAACAGAAATCTTGACCCATCTTGGAATTTTGAAAGCAAGGGGGTAATTGAATTTGCTTGGTGTGTTTGGGAGAAGTTTTTGAGATAAGGGATTATGCTCTTCACCCTTGTGGTGAACCAAAAACCTTGAACCTCAAAAATCATCCACTCTTTGTTTAGTATAGGAATCCTTTAGCGGGCCTGCTCTTGAGCAATAAAGAGGAACGACCCAAGTGGGGACAAGCTTTTTGTTGGCTATTCTGACTCACTATAATCTCAAGGCTATCGAGGACACAAAACCTTGGTAGACATAACACTTGTCTTCGCTTGATGTGAGTAACTCATGGGATTGTGACCATGGGGAAAGCATTGAGCAAGAATGCTTAAGGTACTCTTGAGGCCGCGAGGTCCTAGTCCTTTATGAGGAGCAAGAGGGGTGTTATGAATGGAAGCCCTTATTAAGAACCATAGGTTAGAAGCCACCTTTATTTAGCCACTTATCTTCTTAGTGCAAGGATTGATCCAAGTGGACTAACCTGGATCACCCCAAGATACTCACCATATGTGTCCCTTTGGTTGTGTTGTCTAACACTTCCATGACAAAGCCAATATCTCTTGTGGGAAACCACTTGGTGTGAGGCAAGGGGACATCAAGTTGTGGGCTAAGTTGGTAAGTATTGAGCCTTGTCTTGTAGGTAGATATTGCTTGAAGTGTCTTTGATTGTGTGATACCAGTGTAAACGTTCTCAACATACAAACAATCGGTAGCATTCATAGGGTGTTTTTTTCAATTTTGATATCACAATCATTTGTCTTGGCAAGGTTGCTTTTGCCCTTGTTCCAAGTGCCTGAAGACACGTTTGATCCCATACTGTTTGCAAACCTGTCAATTTGTTGCTGTCATTGTGATTACATTCAAAAAATTAACCCTTAGACTAAAAATTTTGAATGAACAAGCTTTAAAACTAAGATTTTGACACTCATTGGTCATAGATTCATATGACACTGAACAAGTGGTGCGTCCTATTGTGAGAATTGTCGCGCACTAGTTCTCCCCACATGTTTTTCACCTTGTTTGATGAAAAGTGGCACGTTGGTAGCCTGGAAATTGTCACCTGGATTCAAGCAAAGTGTCACCTAATCATAAACTATCACCTTTCTTGCCTGGAAAGTGTCACCTGGGCAGTTTTCGCTGGGTTTTTAGTCTCAATCAGTTTCAGTTGCTGCTAGTCAAATTAAGTCTTAGATTAGGTTTCTTACTCTATTGTTGGAGACCTATTTGGCTCTAAATCACTGGTTTTTACCCTCTAGGAATAGCATCAATTGGTTTACAAGGCCACTTTGGAAATAGTTGTCAGGTTAGGAGGTTATTCTTGGTGAGAAAGCTCATCTCTAGAATTGTTAGCTACATTCTTGGAGAATTTTAGTGCTCTTATTGTCCAAATCACTTTCATTTAATCAATTTTAGTTATATTTCAGCCTAGTCCAACCTCCTGATTCAAAAGTGCAAGGGTAGTCACCCTTTGATTTGAAGCACCTCTTTGACAGTGTTGGTAAAGCCCCTTTTTCTATCTTTTCATTCCATTTTGGACAATAGAGAACTTTGATTATCCTGGTCTGGTGTTGACATTTCGGGAGGTCATCCTATCATTAAGAATCTTTTTCTTTCATGTCAGTTACAACAAGGTACCAAGTCAATCAAGGGAAGTGACCCCCTGTTGTCTTTAGCCAGTTACCACCAGTTAAGACTCATCAATATCACAAGAGAAAAGAACCCCTTTTCGATCAATCTCCTAAAAGTGAATCTGAGGTTTGTTTTAATCCAAAAGGTAATCCTAGTGAAGTGAGCACCTCTTTAGCACCACTTTCATTAAGTATGGACATGAGTTACACTTTCACTCGACAACAAAGAGAAGCCATGAATCAAACTCTTGAGGATATTTTCCAACGACATAGGAGTACCAGAGTGTATGGTGGTTCTTCTCATGCTAGTCCACTCGGGTCACCCCCCAACAACACAAAGTATTTTGATGCTCACCAATGAGCTGAACGACATTATAGACAAACTCACTCAGATTTTGGGTCACAACACGAGGACCAGAACAATGAATCTAGTGACCATCACATCAATGCAACCAACGCAATAAGGCATTCAAGACAATCTTCTCCACTTAAAGATACCTCTCGATATGCAAACACAAGGTTGAAAAGAATTGAAAGGGAGAAGCAAGCCTATCTAGATGAACAAGCCACAAAAAAGGAGAAATTCAGACAACTAGAAGAAGAGGAACGTGCATTATTAGACATAAGAAAAAGAGTCACCCAAGAAGAAGAAGATAGGCTCTATGCACAACAACTCCAAAATCAATTTAATGGGAGGGGTACCAATAGTGGGACCAACTCATCCCCATCTACCCCTTCACCAAGTCCTAGAAGAAGGTCAAGGACACCCTCAAGATCCCCAAGTCCTAGAGGTAGAAGAACTTCAAGATATGATCACCATAAGAGACAGTCATCTCCTAGACTTTCAAAGCAACCCTCTCGATGAGCACATCATGGCTCACAACATGGAGGAAGTTATGCCAACTTCAATCATATAAATTTTATGACTATGCAACAAGAACCATCCTTTCAAGCGTATGTGGAACAAAACAAGGATCAGTTCCTAGAAAGTCTCATCAACAAAGGTGCTAAGGTCCCATACAATTTTGATGTGGACCAAAAGGTAAAGAAACAAGATCCATCAACTAATGAGGTGATCAAACAACTTCAAAGGGATATAGAAAGAATGAGGGCTCCTACGAGCACATTTAATTTGGATTCCATATGTCCCAACCCAATTGACAAGAGTGTGGTGTTGGTTGAGTTTTCTAAGAAAATTGAGTTTCCAACCTATGACAAGTATGATGGTGTTGGTGACCCTCATGACCATGTTAGACAATTATATATAATGAGTTTTTCTTTTCACCATGAAGACTCTTATTTGATGAGATTATTCCCAAGGAGCCTCAAGGGTCAAGCCATGGAGTGGTTTACTAACCTTACTCCTCTAGTTAAGACATTTAAAGAGCTTGTGGAAAGATTTGTCCAACATTTTGCTTACAACTTATCAAGGTCGGTCACCATGCTTGATTTTTGCAAACTCAAGCAGAATCAAGGGGAATCCTTTACTACCTTTCTACAAAGATGGAGACGTTTGTGCTCAAAATATCCAAGGACAATTCCTGAGGAGGAAAGAATAGACACCATTGTGAGCAATTTAATACTAGAGCTAAGGTATGAAGTAAGGAAGATCCCATTTAATTCTTTTGATACCATGGTAGAAGTGGCATGTCGCATAGAGGATGTCCTAAAAGAGAAAGGAATTTTGGCCAAAACAACTAATAACAACAATGGTCAAAACAATAATAATAATGGTAATAAAGACAAAAAGAACTCCTATTGGAATAAGAATAAGCAAGTTGTCAATGACGGAGTTGTTGAGTCATCACAACCTAAGAATGAAGGAGTTCTTAATCTCTCTAATACAGTCCAAGCCATGAAGTTGCAAACATCTTCAGCACAACAAGAAAATAAACCCAAGTATCAAGGGAGACCTAAAATAGAAAAGAGACAATTTACCAAACTTGGGGACTCCTATGCAAAAATTTTCAAGACGTTAATTGCTCATAATTTGGCACAACCTTAGGATCCTACAAAGTTCCACATACCAGATCCTAAACCTCATTGGTGGGATGAGAAGGCTTTCTGTGTCTTTCATAATGGAATTGGACATGATATAGAAAATTGTTTTAAACTTAAGCATCTTGTCCAAGATCTTATTGAAAGTGGAAGATTACAAGTTGATGGTTTAACCACTAATGCGGATCACAAAGCTTTTAAAGAATCCTTGCCCAAATATGAGAAAGGAGAGAATTCTAACAACAAGAACGGCAAGGCTGCTATCAACTACACCTACACAAATGCTGAAAATGTTATTAATATGCTTGAAGTTGTTGATGATAATGTCAACATGATGAGAGGGAAAGACCCTTATGGATATGATGTGGATTCAAATCCTATGCCTGATGAAGGACCCGTTGTGGTACTGAGAGGTCCTCACTCATGAAGGATGTTTGAACCCCTCAATGCAATCACTAGGAGTCAGTCTCAAGCTCCCATTGTTATTAGAGGTCCTAACTCTAGTAAGTCTAAGCAGCCAATGTCAAAAGGCATTCTTCCTAAATCTGTTGTTGGTCTTGAGTTGAATTATAATATTTTTGACCAATTACAATGTACACCAGCATAGATTTTAATCTTTGAGCTTTTGGAATTGTCCCCTAAGCATAAGCGTGTCCTTGAGGATGCCTTGTGAGCGGCTAATGTCCCTAATGATATAGATGTAGATCAATTCTAGAATATGGTTAACCACTTGGCTAGCCCTCACTACCTTACATTCTCAGAAGAAGATGACAAGTCATTAAGCCACCCACACAATTTGGCCCTTCATATAGAGGTTATGATCCACAAGACCCGTGTCAGGCGCGTGTTGATAGATGGGGGTGCTGGGCTTAATATTTGTTCTTTGAGCTTATTGAAGGCCTTGGGTTATTCAGAAGAAGTCATTAACACAAGGAAGAAGATAACTATCATGGCTTATGATGAAGCAAAACATAGTTCTAAAGGATTGGTTGTTCTTCCTATCTGAATTGGTCCTGTAGAGAAAGATATTTTGTTTCATATTGTTGATGCCGGTCCTTTGGCTTACAATATTTTGTTGGGTAGACCTTGGATACATGAGATGCAAGCAGTCTCATCTACTTATCATCAGTGTGTGAGGTTCCCTTACAATGGAGTAGAAGTTTGCATACCCGGGGATAGCACATTGTCAGTCAACATAATTTCAGTAGGGTCTCACATTCCTTTGAATAGGGAGGCTGACACTTTTGATACTACATTTGAACAATGCAAAGAAAAATTCAAAGCCATAGATCTTGGTATGGGGGATTACAAATTGGATTCATTTACAAAATTGCCAATTTCCCCTAGGTCTTATGGCAAACCTTCTCAAGAAATGAAGCCCTCATCTTCGGCCATGACATTGTTCGATAAGTTTGTAGAATCCTCAGTTCTGATTCAAGAAGAAAAAGAAGAGGTTGTCGTTAGGGATTGGATTTATCGAGAAGAGAAATACCTACATAATGAGAATTTTGCACCTTCCCCTAGAGCTTATGGGAGAGGGTATACATTGGTCAAGAATATGGGTTATCTAGGACATGGTCCCCTTAGTCATAGGTTCGATGCTAAGGCTGAACCTCTTAACCATGCCCTTTTTGGATGAAGGAATAAGTCAACAGTTGGCTTAGGTTTTGAAAATAAGAAACAGAAAAGTGTCCCGGTCTTAGCTACGACGGACAGTGACAATGACTCAGACTACACACCTAATCTCTCTAATCAGCAAGACATGTCTGATGATTGGGTGCCTTCAACAAATCTCCTTTGGGGAGATTCAAAAGATTTGACAATTGATAGTCCTACTATCCCAGCTGTTACGGATAGTAACTATATGAATGCTAGATTGACAATGGAAAGTGTTGCTATCCTAGCTGTGACAGATAGTAACAATGCTAGTGCTAGAGAAAGGGAAACCTTTCCTAACCTTGAGGCTTCTACATCACGAGGCCCAAATAATGATTCAGAGACAGACTCACATGAGTTCGAATGGGACTCACTTTTAGATGCAACAATTGATTTGGACATGGATGTTGTCCATACTTATAGTACTCAACCTAATGTGACTAACGAGCCTAGTGTAGGACTAGAGGAATGGACTCCTCGAATTGCCTTACTGGATGACGCTTTGTTTGGTAGGACAAATCCTAATTTGGGTATCTTAGAAGGAGACTTGATGAATCCCAATTGTATGGTCACCAGAGATAACACCTTCCACATACACAATGTTGAACCAGTCATTGCCCTACCCCTTGTTCATTTCCACCTAATTGATTGGTCTCAACGTTACCAAGAGCCTCAGTTCTTAAACTTTCAGAATGACTATGAAATTGCCTATTATCTAAATGCTCTTGAACCCATAGTCTCTTCCACCAGTGAATCAAAAACAAGTATGACGAAGCCTGATCTTAAGTACCTCAGTCTAAAAATAAAAAAAAAAAGAAAAAAAGAAAAAAAGGTCTGATGGCGAAAACCACTTTGTGGCGGTGTCAGAACCAAAAATAGTAAAAAGAAAAGACGTATCCGAGGGTGAAAACCTCTTTGAGGCACCTAAGGATGGGGTACTTAATAACTTGCCAAGCTACTTCCAAGACAATTCATCAGTTCTCATTGAGCCTACGCAACCAGTGAATGTGAATACAGAAGAGGCTCCCCAAATAGTGCACCTAGCTCAGTCTCTATCAGCTGAAGAAAAAGAAGCATATACAAAGTTTTTGCAAAAGAAGAAAATCAACTTTGCTTGGACATATTCAGATATGCTAGGACTTGACACTAATCTTATTATGCATCATCTATCTATAGCTCCAGGAATAAAACCGGTTAAACAAAAGTTGAGAAAAATGCATCCTCACATAGCTCTCCTTGTTAAGGCTAAATTAGAAAAACTCCTCAGTGCAGGATTTATTAGAGCTATCGATTATGCCGAGTGGATCTCAAACAACATTCCAGTTTCCAAGCATGATGGATCCATTCATGTATGCACAGACTTTAGAGACCTTAACAAAGTGTGCCCAAAGGATGACTTTCCACTCCCAAACATAGACATGATAGTGGATATGACGGCGGGTTATGAGATATACTCCTTAATGGATGGGTTTTCTAGATATAACCAGATAAAAATAGCTCCTGAAGATCAAGAGAAAATAGCTTTCACATGTGCATGGGGAACCTATTGTTGGAACGTCATGCCATTTGGCCTAAATAATGCAGGAGCAACATACCAGCGAGCTATGACCACAATTTTTCATGACATGATGCATAAGAACATGGAAGATTATGTGGATGATACCTTGGCTAAATCTAGAAAATGGGACACACACCTCGATGATCTAGAAGTAATTCTAGATCGCACGGCACAGTTTAAGCTTAGATTGAATCCAAAAAAGTGTGCATTTGGAGTTTCCTCTGGTAAACTCCTAGGATTCATAATTTCAGCAAAAGGAATAGAGGTTGATCCTGAAAAGGTCCAAGCTATATTAGCTATGCCACCTCCAAGAAATGTTAGTCAGATGAGAAGTCTTCAAGGATGACTCCAATCCATAAGGAGGTTTATTTCACAGCTTGTAGATAGAGCACAACCATTCAATAAAACATTGCATAAGGGAGCCACATGTGCTTGGAATGAGGATTGCCAAAAGAGCCTTGATCAAATAAAATAGTATTTGGCTAATCCTCTGATTTTGATGCTGCCTATTCCTGGGAAACCATTGATTTTATACATTTCAGCAACAGAGTCTTCCTTGGGGGCATTGTTGGCTCAATTAGATGATACTGGGAAAGAAAGGGCCATTTACTACATTAGTCATACTCTAGTATCTTATGAGATCAATTATAATAGCGTTGAAAAGTCTTGTCTGGTAGTAGTGTTTGCTTCCCAAAAGTTGCGACACTATATGCTTGCTCATACTATACATTTGGTTGCAAAAATTGATCCTCTTAAGTACTTGCTTAGTAAGGCTGCCCTCATAGGTAGGCTTGCCAAGTGGATGATGGGTTTATCTGAATTTGATATAGAGTACATTGAAAGAAAGGCCATAAAAGGGCAAGCTATTGCTAACCAATTAGCTGACTTCCCAGTTAAGGATAGTATGCCTATTCAGGTAGAATTCCCAGATGAACACATACTGTATATGACTACCCACACTTGGAAGATGTTCTTTGATGGTTCCCACATGCAAAATGGATCAGGTCTTGGAGTATTATTTGTCTCTCCAGATGGGTACAACATTCCAAAGTCTTACAAACTTTTATTCCCATGTACAAATAATATTGCCAAATATGAAGCTTTGACCAATGGATTGAAAATGGCTATAGAATGGAACATAATAGAATTACATGTCTTTGGGGATTCACAGTTAATTATCAACCGAGTCAATGAGGAGTATCAAACCAAGAATGATACATTGGTACCTTACAAAAAGATGGTTGAATCATTGAGACATTACTTTATATTTGTGACATTTCAACAGATCCCTAGGACAGAGAATAAAGCTGCAGATGCTATGGCCACATTAGCTTCACTCCTTCAGTTGGAACAACATGAATCAAGATTTGAATTCCTGGTGGAAGAGCTACACCATCCCATATTTGACTCATCTGAAAGCAATGTCATTTGTACCCTTGTCACACATGAGTTTTCCCGCTATGGTGCTATCTATTCATATCTACACAATGGCATCATCCCTGACACTTTCAACTATTCTGAGCGTCGAAACCTCATCTGTTACACCTCTTGCCACACCCTTATCTCTGGTGATTTGTATAGGAGGGGTTTAGATGGGACACTTCTTAGGTGCTTGGAAAAGGAGGAATCCAACCAAGCGTTAGCAGACATCCACGAGGGCATTTGTGGTGGACACTCTAATGGTCTTGCCATGGCCCGAAGGTTGCTTAGGGTGGGGTATTACTGGCTCACAATGCAGATAGATGCAGTAGCTTTCTCTAAGTCTTGTGAGAAATGTCAAAAATATGGAAACCTAATTCATGCTCCAGGTAGGGAGCTAATTTCTTCCATTTCTCATTGGCCATTTTAGTGCTGGGCCTTTGACCTTGTTGGGAAAATTCACCCCAACTCATCAAGTGGACATAAGTTTATCATCACAACTACTGATTATGTCACGAAATGGGTAGAGACAGTCCCTCTTTCTATTGCCTTAGGCAAAATGGTTTCCCTATTTATTTTGAATCATATCATTTGCCAATTTGGAGTGCCTTCTGAGATTATTACTGATAATGGAGGTCAATTCAAGAACAAGGACCTAAAGCATTTATGCAAGAAGTTTAAAATCAAACAGCATTGGTCCTCTATCTATTTTCCACAGGGAAATGGACAGGCAAAAGCCTCTAATAAAACCATTCTTAAAATCCTCCATAGAACAATACACAAGAATGGTAGGGATTGGCACTTACAAATCAATTTGGCACTATGGGCCTATAGAACTAGCATTCATACACCTACAGGAGCTACTCCTTTTGCTCTTACCTATGGTGTTGAAGCAGTGTTGCCTTTAGAAGTAGAGATACCTTCACTTAGAATCTCTCTCAAAGGTTTGATTATAGATGAGGATTACCGCGCCATGAGGTTACAAGAACTAGAACTTTTAGATTAGAAGCGTAAGGCTTCCTTTGATCACATGAGAGTATATCAGAAGCGTATGTCCAAAGCATTCAACAAGAAGGTTCACCCTAGAAAATTTTAGATAGGTGATCTTGTTTTGAGAGAGAACCCTAAGAATCAACAGAATAGAGAACAAAAGGGCAAGTTTGAACCTAATTGGCTTGGACCATACATTATTACAGTGGCTTTTGGTACAGGTGCATATTTACTTTCAGATGAAGATGGAGAACAGCTCCCTGAGCCCATCAACATTGTGCACCTCAAGAATTTCTATCCTTGATGCCCATTTCTATCTGGGGGCATCCTTTGTACATATCTTATTGATCCTGAAAAAATACCAAAAAAATTGATATATGATGCTAAAAAAAAAATCCTAAAAAGCATATACAGTCCTGAAAAAATATAAAAAAATCAAAAAATGCAAAAAATTCAAAAAAAATAAAAAAATAGAAAAAGTGCCTTGGTGAAAACCTGGAAACAGGTGCCTTGGTAGCAAAAAATACAAAAAAATGAAGAAAAAGAGAAAAATTGCAATAAATCCAAGTGGTGAAAATCTGAAAATAGGTGCTAGTTGAGGCCTTTGCACTCCTATTTGTTAGCATGCGTCCTCGACACTGAACCTTTCTCCATCATGTCTTGGCCTTATTTGGCGTAGTCTAGAATTGGTCTTTATCTTTGTCTAGGGGGCATAACTGTTAGCATAGGTCCTTTAGGTGCGTTTGTCTCTTGGGGCATTTCACAACAGGTGTTTTTCAACACCACCCTAAATAGTGTTTCTCAACACTACCCTTGCGTCAAGTGTTTCTTAACACTTATTAGATGTCTTACCCAATAGTCTAGGTTTGATGCGATATTTCTCATTTTCAGATGCAATGATTAGAGTCTGACTCTATGACCAACACACATGCACTTAAACAATCAACTCGCTTGAGATATGTTGGCTTTATTTTTCTTTGTGTGTTGTCTATGAGGATTTCTTTGATGAGTGGTCTCTCCCTGAGAAGTTTTCAATGATGCATAGCTAGAAGACTAAGGGTATGAGAACATGTTTTATTTCTTTATCTGCTTGTGGGTATATTTTGTTGGTCCTAATTGTCATGAGCATTTTATGCTGGTCTTCCTTGACACTATGGATTGACAAGGTATTATCCTTGACTATTGTGCGAGTGTGTGCTTCTAGTTATCTTGACTTTCATGCGTCTTGATACAAGCATAATCTCACCATATCAAACTTAGGTAATCTCACTGCATTAGTCATCTTGACCTACATGTCTTTGATGCCTAGGTGGGATTTCCACATTTCTATCTAATAGAGATCATATTCATAACCACGCAGTTATGCTAGTGTGCATTATATGATCTTATGACGCTACCAATAACACTCGATGATGATAATTAGATGTCTATAAGCATTGTGACCTTGCAAGTCAACCACTTTCATCGTAGCTTGCATTTCTAGGTTCATGTTAGTTTAGTTTTGCATCCTGCATATGGAGAGGGCTCTCCTTTTCATCTTACATGGACCTATTGGTCAACTACGCTCACTTTTTCTTTTTTCCACTCATGTCTTTCGCTCCTTATCTTTCATATCATGACCTGTTCCTATCATCACAAGGGGTTAATCATATCATCATATCTTTATCAAAACTATCATTTTCAAGAAACATGAGTCTACATCATACACATGAGAATCAAACATATATCTATGAGAGAGAACATACGTGCGCATATATATGAAAATTTTGAGCAAAATGACAAGACAATACATAAACTGATACATCCATCACAAGTGAGACATAAACACATGATATATCGAACATCCAGTAATCTCATATATAAATCAATGTCATGATACAATATACAATACAATATGAGATCTTAAAATCTGGATCAAAAGTCTCATGATATGTCCAAAACATCTAAACCTAAGCCTAAACCTAAGACTCGCTGCCACCGTCCCAAGGACCGGGTGGTGGAGGGGGTGGTGCCACATCCGGTACCACATCTGATCTGCCCACTACTGCTGAGTAGGAAGGAGCCCTCTTACCCACTGGCACTGCCTGTATGTAGAGAGCATGATAATATGCAGCTCACGCTGCCTCTCTCTGTCTCTTTGCAAGGGCAACCTGTAAAGCTCTCTCTTGTCGCTCTGTCTCTGCCCACTAATCAGTGAGTTGCTACTCTCTAACTGCTATAGTGATCCTAAGCTGCTACATCTCTTCCTCCAAAGCCTGTATCCGAGCTCTCAGATCCTCTCCTCCTATAGGTGGGTCCTACCTGACCTCTGCCTGTCGGCGAGCTGGTCTCGCCTCATCCTCTAGAGTGGCTGATCTCCGTCCTTGTGACCATTTCTAGCCACCTGATCTGGATCCCTTCCCTCTCTCCATCCCCCTCCCTCTCCCTCTCCCTCTCCCTCTCCCTCTATCTCCTATGTCATCCCCCTCATCCCCCTATGCTGTTGGTGGTTGTACATCTGGGACTGTAAATCTAGGAAATGGAGCCCTGCGCCTCTCTGCCCTGTATGCTACATCTGCACCTGCATCTGCCATGTCTGGTAGGTACTCCCATGGCTCCTGGCGTATAGCAGTTGTATCTTGTACTGCCTACTAGTAGTCCAGCATCGGCAGCCAACCCTATCCATCCTCATCTCAGAACTAAGCATGTGTCGTGGTCTCTGTGGACACCCTCTGCTAGCATCCAAACTGCCTCTAGACTCGCGTAATCACAAACCTCTCCATAATGTCTGGGTGACAGCCTACCAATGGCAGACTACACAACATGTAATCCAGCTCCCACCTATCACTCCACTGCTCACATGACCTGTACGGTCTCCATATGAATGAGGCAAGCTCATCCAGTATCCTGCGATAATAGGAAACATCCCCGCTATGTGTATGTAGATAGTGGAATCCCATAGCTCTGATATCGGCCTCGCCTGAATCATCCAAATTCAGACAAACTGCAATTTTGTCACATGGGGGGCTCTAATCTGGAGCACAAGGAAGACCTCTTGTACATCATGAAACCATACCAGATGTCAAAACATATCATGAAGGGTGTATCAGTACAAAGCATCTTAAAATCAAACATTGTCAGGACTCATGTCATTTTGGCTCGAAAATGTTAAAACATGTCAAAATTTTATCCTAGGCGACACTCTTTTTTTGACTAAGTGTCACGTGACACTTTCTCTTAAACAGTGCGACACTCTTTGTTAGAGCGACACTTCACGTCGTATCGTGTGACATTTCACCCTGTGTCGTGCGACACTGGTTTCCATGTTCGCACGACACTATGTTTATCCATGAAGTGTCGCACAACATTTTCCTTCAAAGGGCGTGACACATGTAAAGTGTCGGGTGACTTGTCACCCTAGTCTAAAAATTTGATATGTTTACATGTATTAAATGCAGTAAATGACTCAAACAATGGCTAGTTTTCGGATACATACCGAGGCACCATAATGTGGAGGTCGGTTGTGCAACCGGGCGCGCTCAAATCTGTGTCTATGGATGGGAAATCCTGCTGGTTGAGCCATCGCTATCTCTCAGAGCTCTAGAATTTCAAATAGTGAAAAGACAAATGATTTTGAAAATGACATTTTCACCCCTTATATAGCATTTTGACTTTTTGACCAATTTTCAAAACACCTCAGAATTGCATGAAAATTGCACCCCTGGCTAATTTCAACATTCTAGATCTATTTTCGGACTCAAAATCAAAATCTGAGGTTATCTTGATTGTCAAAATCATGTTTCAAAATTTTTCCCCTTCTTCTGAGTAGTTGACTGACTTTTTGAGGAATAATCCAATTTTCGATGGACTTTCTTCCTTCCATGTCTCTCAAATTTTCTAGTCTTTCATTCACTCTATTTCTAGTCTCCTATTTCTATTCTTCTAATTCATCACTGGGGCATGTTTCATTGCCTAATGGTTAATCTATTGACCTTTACCTTCGATTATGATTTCCTTATGATTTGATCAACCTTATCGGTTTTGTTGTTCCTCTTCATCTAATTTCGATTTTGATTCCAAGGGGGCAATATCTATTCCTTGATTCTCTTGATTCAAACATCTTTTGTGAGCTTTTGCTCAAAATTGATATTCTTATCTCTTACTTTGAATGTGATCCCGAATTGACCTCATGTTCAAAGGCCTTTGTTTATGTTTGTCTGGGTGTGATCCCGAATCGACCTCATATCTGAGTTGTTTTGTGATCCCAAATCGATCTCACATTTCAACTTCATTCTTTGACTACATGTGTTCCCAAATTGATCATACATTAGTCAAAGAGGGGCAAATGTCTGCACCCAAAAATGGTCGCCTAGACTTTGGGCCCCATTTATTTGATTTATCAACCCTGAATCATTTTTATCAATAATCAATATTTTTAACATTATCAATTTCTTGATCAAATCTTAGTTTCGATCATATATTGGATTTTATCCTATGGGCTAACCATTTATCATAAGTTTTTATTTACTCAAAAGAAATATTTTCTCTCCTTTTATTAAATAAAAAGCCCCACCTTTTCCTCTTATCCTAAGTTGCACAAATAAAACATTATTCCTATTTTATAAAAAGGAGAAAAGCATTTTTTGTCTCATATGGACATAAAGTCAACTCCTATTTTCCTATTGGAGGATACTTGTGCACATGGATTGCTCCTCTTTCAAGCTCCACCATTGATTAAGACTTTTGCCTCTTAATCTCCATGGTCCATTTCTCCTCATTTCCTATAAAAGGAGAGCTCTCTCCTTCATTTGGATCCATCTCTTTCATGCTATTGTTATGCTGCAGGTTTTCTAGGTGCATTTGGAGCTTTTGGAGATCATTGCTAGATCAAGCTCTTCTTGGATTTCCTCATTACTTCATAGTTTAGGCTTCATTTCTTGCATTATCATAACATCCATAGCTTCACTTCATAGCTTAGTTTCTCTTATGCAATAGATAATCTCACTTAGCTTAATTAGGAAGGTTGTAATCCTTTGTATTTCCTTTCAATGGCTTAAATTGCACTTTCATTTTCATAGACTAGCTTGCATCCTCATTCTTAGTTTACTTGCATTGCATTTCCATTTGGATTCATTGGAGATATTGGCACTCTTGCCCTTGTCTTCAACCTTGAATCTCTCATTGTGTGGTTGACTAGCAAGGTCATTAGCTTCATAGCTCTAGCTGAGAGCAACTCTACATCTTGCAACTCCATACATAGAGACTATGGATCAATTTTTGAGGCCTCATTCTTGAGTGTCCTTGATTGTAAGGATCCATAGAAGTGCACTACTTTTGTGTGTACAGGTCCATCCAAAGAGATCCATCTAGTATCATTATCCTTAAGAAGCTTGTTCCCATCGGTTAGTACTTCAGTAAAATGTTAAAATTCCCTCAATCGCTTCAAAATTTGATAGAAGTATTGATAGAGGTCTTTGATTAAAAGTTTAATTTTTTTGTATTGGAGCATGCTTGCTCACAACTCCAAAAGCTAGCTTCATTCTGTGGGCCATGCAATGAATGGGAGTAACGTAGGGTGCACAAGAAGATTGTATCTTTGTGCAAAGACCACCCCTATGGCCTTGCATTACTGAGTCTCCATCCGCTCCAACACACACCAGTTTTTTGGCAATCTTCATGTCATTTATACCTCCATATTCAATTAGAGAACTCTTCACTAGGGTTCAAATAAATTTTCCGGTGTCGCATTATCCTTCATTTTAGCAACAGTTAGTAGATGAGGTTGGCGAAAAAAATTGTGTATAGTATAAATATGCATACATACCCAGGAAGTATTATCTACTAGTGTAACCTCGTCTAAAGACAATGCAATAAAATTTGACTCTTTAATTTTTCCCTTTAGATCTTCTTTTACAACCTCGACAAGACAACTTGCCCATTCCCATCAACTGTTTACTGACCAATGACTGTTAGGATAGTTATGAACTTTTAGAAAGTGTAATAAAGCACTCAATGATGGGTAGTCTATCATAGGATGACCTCTGCTCAAAATATTAAACACAACACTTAACTGAATATCTTCTCCCATTAGTTCTACTTCCAATGCTTTTCCAAAACAAGCTTCAATAGAGCCTTTAACTTCACCAAGCTTCATCTTTACATTCTGTTGAAATTCATATAATTTTGCATTCCTAACATGCTGAGATTCCTCCATTTTTTCCATCTTATCACTGATTTTTGAGCTCCATCTATGGTTTTATTTTCATAAAATTTACCCATATGCTTCTCTATGGTGTTAATTTTTAGCTGCATCCTCTTTTCCTTCTTATTTATCTTGGTGCGAATCTTACATCTGCATTCTACTGGAGGCTCACCTTCAATTGGATTATCCACTGGTTTAATGAATGGATACTTTGACACCCATTCTACTTAAAAATTCTTTGATAGATCCCACATTCGATCTTTTTTCAATTTTATATCATTCTTTGAATTATATTTTCTTTTCTTCTTCCCTGCACCATCATCTTCTCTCACATTCTCAGTCTCATCCAAGTCAATTATATGATTATGGATACTTTGGGTATTTAACTAAAAAACTTCTTCAAGTTCATTATAATCTGAGATATCAGGTTCATTGACTTCTTTAATATGTCATGTAGGTTCAGGTTGTGAATCTTGGAAATCTTCTTATGATGAAGTAGCTTCCTGATTTTGGCTAGAAACATTTCCAACACCATGACCAAAGTAAGATGATAAGGTTATGCATTTTGTTGGCCTCTCTTGGCTTTCCCATATGCGGGAGCCTTACCCTTATTCTTGTTTGACATCTTGATTCTTCAACGAAATAAAGGCTACTAGCCTACCAATGCAAAAATTTTTTTTACTTGTTGAAGAAGTGACAATAGAACTATAATATATATAAATATGATATATTGACCCTTAAATCATGTCTGAGGTCTCCCTAGTCACCACTGTTCACTAAATGGTCCCCACTAAATAAGAATGAGCTCAAATTTACATTGTTGCGAAATAATTTAATCACTTACCTTTGCCTCAAATTCAATTGCAGTCGTGACTTGCCAATACAGTCAAGACTCAAGAGTCTGAACTTCACTATCAATCAAATTGAGCTGAACCAAATTGTGTACAATAACACTGATCTATGAATGTATTTATACTAATCCTTTTTTGGTGAATTCGACGGGAGGTATTAGGTCTACAAATATTTGGCAAAGTCGATGTAATTATAACATGTCTTGTGTTATTTTTGAGGCAATTATGGGTCCTCCATTAATACCTTAGTATGATTAATAAAGTTGGAAAAAATGCATTGGTTTGAGACACATGTCCGTAAAATGCTAAGAAAATTTGGGGCTGCCTATAAATATATATGTATAAAACTATTGGCGAATATAGGCCATCCATTTGGGGCCACTTTGAAATTATAGGTGAATGTTTAAAATTTTTCATGCCCAAAAATTATATTCCATTGGCAATAATGTGAAATAAATAGACAAAATTAAATAAACTGATGGGCGATGGGCCCGAGCATTGGACCCAATTTTAATAAATTTAGGGTGATAGGGTCAATCTCATATGTGCAATATATTCACCAAATCGTGGGTTGCCGACATGTGACATTTGTCGCCACTAAAGTTTTCATTGCATATTTTCTCCCTTAATCTATTAGTGAGAGAAGATATTTGTTCTTAATGGTTACCTTATTGAGCATTCTATAATATATGCACAATCATAAGGTACCATCCTTCTTCTTCACGAAGATCACTGGAGCTCTCCATGGTGATACACTAGGGCAAATGAACCCTTTATCCAAAAGTTCATGCAACTACATCTTTAGCTCATACATTTCAGCGGTGGTCATATGATATGGAGCCTTAGATTGTGGATTAGTTCCAGGAAATAGATCTATGGAGAAATCAAACTCCCTCTATGGAGGTGATTCCTCTGGAAAGAAATCCTGAAACTCCTATAGTATAGGATAATCATCCAAACTAGGAGGAGTGTCAATATCCTTAACATAAACCACATACATCATGCACCCCTTCCTCTTTGCCTTTTTGAATTGCATGGCAGAAATCCCTCTAAGCTCTAAGGGTCTTTTCACACCCATAAGTACTACATGATTACCTGTATCATCTAGGCACTCAACTAATTTGTCCTTGCAGTTCATTATAGCCTTATGTTCTATTAGCCAATTGATGTCCAAAATGAAAAATTTACTTACGTTTAAAAATTAGGAAGTTCGATCTCACTACAAGCTAAACATTGCTCAACCTTTCACTCTACCCTATTTCCATGCTCTACCATCCAAGGTTTTGGCATAAAACTTTCTCTAACTGGTAATATAGAAACAACTCTAGGATCTATAAAGCATTATGTTTCTCCAGTATCAATCAAAATAGAAATATCATGACCAAAGAGCTTACCAGCTAACTGAATTGGGGTAGCCTAAAATTTGATTTATCTATGGTCAACAACTGCATGAATCTAATGTTGCATTTAAGGTCCTTTCCCATATCTATGGGCTTATCATTGAGGACAAGCACTAGTATAGTGGTCACCTCCACAAGTGAAGAAACCATGTTATGGTCCATGTCTACTATCTGACCTATTCCTTCTGTTATCATTCATGTTATTCTCATTTTTGTTGTTGTCTCTATTTTGATTCTGAGCATTATTGTTGTTGTTCCTTCTTGCATTACCTCTGCATTTACCCCTCATATTATATACCTTCTATCATCCAATGTCCTTTAGTTTTTTATCTTGAAACTTCCTCTTAAAGTCATGAGAAGTATTTGTCCTCTGATTTACCCTTACTATAGAAAACCATTGCAGTTTCTTCCCTTGTCTTAGGGCCTTCTTGAAAGTGAAGTCCATAGTCTCAAATCTTCATGCATGTCAACTGTAGACTCTATCTCTAGATGTAACCCAAGTATGAAATAGTGGGTTATAAATTGCTCATCCTGCTAATATTCTGGTACATATCTAACCATTTGGTAGAACCTCTCATGATACTCGATAATAATCAATACTCCAT
Source organism: Chamaecyparis obtusa (assembly GCA_027943335.1). Lineage (NCBI taxonomy): Eukaryota > Viridiplantae > Streptophyta > Pinopsida > Cupressales > Cupressaceae > Chamaecyparis > Chamaecyparis obtusa. The sequence goes on from BSBK01006717.1 coordinate 2,620,155, forward strand.
GTATCAGGTTTTGAAACTCAGCTACCTTCCATTGTCATAGTACAACTGAGGTAGCCATCTCTTACAAAAAATTACTAGAAAATCCTCCCAATAAATCTCACTAGGTTGCATCCTCCTTTTTGTCATCTCATTAGTCCACCAAGTACTAGATTCACCAGTCAAATCTCACATAGCTCTAGATTTTCCAGAAATATTGCGAATGTGGAAGTACTTTTCCATAGATACTATCGATACCTTAGCATCGTCACCGATGGTCTTACCATCAAAGGTAGGAGGTATGACCTTATTGAGGTCCTTACTCATTTCCCCTTCTATTCCCCCTATTATCAGTAGCCCCATAATGTGCATTTTGTTTTTGTTGCTCTTTATTCCTCTTATCCTCCTCTTCCTTTCTCTATGCTTCCAGTTGTCAGTCCTCTTCTAGTTTCCTCTAAGCGTACATCCTCCAATCTTCCTCTAGTTTACACTGAGCTTCAAGCCTCTAATCATCTTCCCTCTTCCTTCTTTCCTTTTCATTTTGTCTACCTCTTAAGTCCTTCTCAAGATGATCCATACGATCACCTTGTTGCTGTAAGAGGTTTCCCTATTCAGTCAAGAGGATTGAGATCTCATCTAGCCTTGGATTTGGTTCATCATTATTCCACTCATTGCTAGTTTCATCCCTGTTACTATTTCAAGTTTACATGGTGAGTAATCAATTCCTACACCAAGCATAAGTACACAACTTAGCAACAAAAGACCAAGGTCCTAGTGTTTAAACATGACTCTGATACCACATGTAAAGATTGAATTTTCAAAAATATGGCACATAAGAAAAATAAAAAAAATATAGGATACATCGATAACATAGTCAAAATCAGCCAAATGCAAGATTATTCCAAATAAAATTTATAGTTCTTAAAAAGGGAAAACTACAATATTTGACCGACTTGTTGAATAATATAACAAACATGCAAAGAAACCATGAATGAAAGTTGACCGTACCATCAAATGTACTCATTAAATTCATTACAATACAAGTGAAATAACTGCAACAAGGATGTCGACCAACATGTCGTACATCATACATCATAAATATATAAATACATAAGGTGTTGGAGATTTGCCAGCAAGCCAGTGTTGAATGTATGTTTGTCATTGATGACAACATATGGTAAGTAGTGTGTGTTGTAGTTCTATGCAGAGAGCCTTGAACATATGTTGTATGGATATGTTATCATCATGATATCATAAACGCAGAGGTTGATTATGAGTGTAGTTAGTTGTGCAGTTATTTGTATCAGTAGTGTTCCTGACAGTGTTACAGACAAAGTTCTATATGTGATTCTTAGTATGGTTATGATAGAGCCTTGTGCGTTTATATTTTTGTTGTAGACATGTTTATAAAGCTATTATAATGGATGCAGAGTTATTTTTCTAGAACAAGTTGAGTTATGATGTTTCTATTTGCCAGTTACAGTTTCCTGAGACTGTTTGTTGGAGCCGACAGTGTTTATAGTGTTTTAGTAGTTGCGCCTATCATTATGATATGCGTGTTTGGTTTCATGTTTGGTTATGAGTTAAGAATGTTTGGTTAAGAGTGCATAATGTATTTCAGCTTGAGAATAAAGTTTCAATTAATTTGGTGGAGCCGACATTGTGAAGCGACGCGTCTACTCATATTGAGTTGTGTGGTCCTTTTTGTGTTGTGTGCATTGGTTTAGCCATTGGAGATGTTTTTGGAGAGTTGTAGTATTTCTCTAATATGATTTCAAGAAGGTTCTAACGTACTAACTTGATTATATCTTCTGGAGAAGACTACTTATAGTTGGTCAGTTGTGATTGCTTAGAGAATAGTAGAAAATGAAGTAAAGAAAAGAGTAGAGTAGAAAGTGTGAAGTATTGGGCCAATAAAGCTATATGTGAAGCAGCAGAGACTGTATGCTATACATTAGAACTAATCAAGATAGCAGGTCTATTTCCCAGTTCACCAAGATCCAGATATAGTGTGTATCTATTGTGTAGAAGGTTGTAGCCTTCACCATTTGAGCAGTGTGCTCCTAGACAGTGTGTCCTCACCCCTAACAGGGTTATTTATAAAAGACTCCTAACAAGGTCTGACCTTTGACTAGGTCACTATACTTCATGCATTGTAAAGATAAACTCCTAATAGGGTTATAAGATCTTCTAACAAGGATCATTATAATCTAGTGCAGTTTATAGTGGGTACTAATTCCCACTAGGTTTTTAACCTATTTGGGTTTCCCCGTAACCAAAATTGTGGTGTTGTGTTAAGTGTTATCTTATTGTGTAAGTGCTTAATATTATTATGTACTTAATTGGATAAAGAATTGAATCTTGTAGATAACTAATGCCCCCCCCCCCCCTCTTAGTTATCTCTTGGGACTATTCCTAACAATTAGTATCAGAGCCAAGTGCCTCAGAGAGAAATTTTAACAGCTTGATGTTGATTTGATGGTGTTCTTTAGAAAAGAAAGTCCTAAGTTTGATGGAGAGAATTATCTAGACTGGAAGAACAAAATGACAACACATTTGCAGTGCATTGGTTTTGAGATTTTTGAAGTAACTACTCAAGATATTCAGATTCCCTCTCTAAAGGATCTTGCAAAAGATGATGCAACTATTAAGAAAAAGGAAATTTTCACTCAAAATGCTATTGCCAAAGAAGCCACTAGTACATTTGACCTAGTTTTTCTACCAAAAGTTTCGACCATGAAATAAAAAGGTTTTGGTTGGTCAAATTATAGAAGGAAAACTTTCATTTTTTTTAATCCATGCCCATGTTCGTCGAAAGTTCAACCAATACCATGTACATCAAAATTTTGATGAACACAAGCATAACTTTTAAAAAAATGATTTCATTTCTTATTTCATTATTACCACAGCGAAATTTTTCAAGGGTTGCAGTGTGCGAAACCTCATTTCTCATTTCATTATTACCATGGTGAATTTTTTCAAGGGTTGCATCACATGAAACCTCATCGGCCAGGGTGGATTCAACATTGTGTATAGGGGTTACAATTTTTATCTAGACTTGGGCCTTTGATCTTCGAGCTTAGTTTGGGAAACTTGGCTTTTCCTCTGCTTATCAAATGGAAGCTCATTGAGGTAGGGATTGTGTCATTATCTCCTCTGCATTTTGATAGAATACATTGCATTTGATCACTTGATTGAATACCACCATGTATTTTGAAGGCACATCTTACTATGATCATTACTCCATGCTCTGTTGTGTCCATGGCATTGAGTTCATTTCTTTGGATGATTTGATTATGGCATTTACATCTAGATTCTCACTATTTTATTATGAGCTAGGGCATCATGTAATGTTTATTTTCTGTTACTACAACCCATGAGCCTGATCTGCATCTTTGATTTTATCACACTTGCTATGTTAGTGAACTAGGGCATCATGTTAATGTGTGTTCATTGGATTCTCTGGTTATATTGCTTACTTCTTTTAGAACCTATGATCCTCATGGCATCATTGGTGACACATTTCCTTCTTTGCTATGCTAACTAGTGTCCACCATTGTTTTACATGGCATATTCCCTTGGCTCATGCTCTTCATATTACCACTATTATTACTCATCTTTCCATTTGTTTTTGAAAAAAAAACCTTCGCAGTGATGTTTGGATATGATTTCCCGTTCAAACCGAGTGAGCTGCTGATGTCAAACGTGGATTGTCTCCCAATAGAGTACAATCAAATTTATAAAAACATTTTTCCACTTCGTCTGCCCTTCCCTATCATATAAGTGCCCGTTAATACTGTAGATACTTCAAATAGTAATCTCTACGCATATTGGTGTTCACAATTCTTTGTAGTATCCTCTATTAATTTTCTTTGAAGATACACTTAATTCATTTTCAATATTGAAACTCAATCTATCATTGCAAAACCATAAACATGGTAAGTGATCATATATCTCAATTGGGTTTGCCAGCAATGGATATATTAGTCGCATTTCCTTAGGCTACTCCAGCCTCCAAATTCCATGCTTTTGTATCTGATTATTATTAGTTGGATGATCTTTTAACTCTTGAAGAGAAGGCTATTCGTAACAAAGTTAGGGAAGTTGTTGAAGCTAAAATTGCTCCTATAATTGCAAAGTATTTGGAGAGAGCAGAATTTCCATTTGAGATTGTGCCAAAGCTTGCTAATATTAAGGTGTATGGAGGTACCATTAAGGGATATGGTTGCCCTGGTCTATCTGTTGTTGGTAGTGCTCTTTCCATGGCTGAGATTGCAAGAGTAGATGCCAGTTGTTCTACATTTATAATGGTGCATACTTGCTTAGCAATGCTAATAATATCAATGTTTGGAAGTGAGCATTAAAAGATAAAGTACTTACATGGCATATGCCCTTGGCTCTTGCTCTTCACTATTGTTATGATGTTGTTTACATGGAATCATTTCCCTCGACCCATACTCCATTGCTTATGTTGTTGTTACCATAACATGATTACAATTTAGAGCCCATGAGATAGGGCATCTTTGCCATATTTGTACTTTGTTATTGCAACATGAAATTGATGGTGTTTACTATTTTCTTGGGGACCCATGAGGTTGCAAAAAGTTATATTTTTGCTGTTAGATCATACATTAATACTATTTTTAATTTGAGCTCGGGCATCATGTTTACATGTTAATGCTTTCTTGCTACTATCATGTACCATGATGTTTTATTATTTATTCATTGAGGCCGCAATCCATATGTTGAATTAGTGCATACTAATATCATTTCCTTGGCTGTGATTGCTACTCACCTTCATGGCACGATGATGCGACTCAAGTATTATTTCTTTGCAATGCTTTGGTAGCCTGATTTATATTGATCTTAATTATATATGATACTTTTTCGCATGATCCTGCAACAGCCATAGGGTTCTTGACAATGAATGAAGGGGAGAGAGTCATATATATTACACGGAAGTTTGGATGACTCTAGTTAGGATGGAAAATCTTTTGATACAATTGTGTGTTTATTTGATCCATGTTTCAAATTATAACTATTGTTTCATATTAAAACAATGTTCATATGAATTTTAAGAATTTTGAATGCTTTGTGATTGTATGACTTGTATGAATCGATGTATCTCTCTGCAGTAGAATTCTAGAAATCTTGTGATGAATTTAATGAGAATTAAATTGATTATGTCACGACCCTCTAGATACTAACCTTTACAATTATTATATAATTATATATAAATTATATGACAATTGTACTAATGCATGACTTTTTAAGTTTTTACTATTATATAAGATTCAATTATTTCTTGACGATGTTTATTTAATTATTTTGCGATAAATTATATCGTCTTCTATGATGTTACCAAGATTTTCAATTGAAGGTCATTTTAAATATTCATCACATATTATTTTAATTTATTAGTTTTTTTTTAAATTTAATTATTTGTATATCTCCTGAGACAATAATTATAATATATATATATATATATATATATATATATATATATATATATATATATATATATATATATATATATATATATATATATATATATATATATATATATATATATATATATATATATATATATATATATATATATATATATATATATATATATATATATATATAAAATTATTATTAAGGTGAGATAAAATTATTGTTTAGATTTCCAAATTAACTCTATTATAAATATTTATTATCATTGTTACGACTAATTAATTAAAAGACTAAACTAAACATATAATTTTAAACAAGTAAAATATTGACAATATTGAAATAAGTAATATTAAACCTTATAAATAATTAAATGAATTATAAAGAATATATTTTTATAATAAATAATATATATATTTATAAACATAAGATATGATATATTAAAGAGAAAACAAGATATTAACATATTACAAAACATAAGAATGATTCAACTATTCAACTATTTATTTCTTTAAAATTATCAATTTGCAACAACTTAGGAAGTCTGTATTATTATTACTATATTAAATTAGAGTTCCTTATTCATTTGTAAAAATGGTGATAAGTTACAGTGAAGAGAACTACACAAACAAAACTATGTTCTCAAATAAAAAAACAAATGTTACTTTAGATGGTTTGTGATATTGTTATTCTATTTCAGCATTTATAAAGTCAGAAGACATTTTGTTACAATACTTATAAATTCTGAGAATAAAGTGAATATGGAAGTCATGAATAATTGGTAGTTGGTTGTGTTTTAGTATTTACAAATGCTGAAAAAGTGGATATATAATTTGTGAATGATAGGAGAGGAACTTGTTATGGTATTTATGATATTCAGAAAATCTTGTAGACATAATAAAATGATTGGGTATACTTATGCTAGTACAGCTGAACAAGGGATGAATAATATATAGTTAATTTTGGCTGAATTGGGAGTCAGGGAAGCATCCCACATCAAACCATTAAGGCATACTTAGTTGTTGTGAAACACTGTTTTACTAATGGGCCTAGAACTCGGACTAAGACTGGCTCTGGAACTAGCTCTGCTCATGTTGTTGGATAAGCTAAAAGGTATGCTACTAGTTATGCTGCTAGCTATGGTAGTTATCCTTATATGACCTTCTAATTCAATGTTTTCAACAAACAAACTGATATATTGAGCCCTTAATTAGAAAAATCAAACTCTGTTAAGAAATTTATAACTTCGGGAAGATTGGTACCAAGTCAGTTAGAGGAGTGGATATAGGACATGTGCACCTAGGTAAACTTTACACTTTTAAATCTAACTTAAACCTCATGATAAACACTATTGAAGTTGAAAGTAATTAACTTAGGAATTCTGTCTGATTCTCCCTAGTGGGTGTATGACGACAAAGAGCTGTCAAAGAATGGGTAATGCCCTGAAAGGGCTTCATTCCCACAAAAGTGACATCAAACAAAGTAGAAACCAGAACTACATACTACGTTAGTGTGAGTAGATTCAAGGGCCTTGATCCCATGGATATGAGTATGTAGGCAGCTTGGTAGGTGAAGGATACCTCAAGTGCATAGGTACCTTGGACATAATTAAAGTGGTTTCATGTTAACAGTCAAGTCAAGATTCAATCTTTTAAATTTATTAAACTAAGAAAAGAATGATTCTCATGAAGGTATCTATACCCAGCCGGATGCCCGAAAAATGAGAGGGGTATAAAACTTAAAATTAATCTCGGTGGTCTACACTTGGGCGTAAGCCTGAAATCCAAGGAAGGGTGCAGATCTTATTTTATAACCTTTCTAAGAATCTTGGCACAGTTTTGGGCAGATTATGAAATTTATTGCAAGCTACTCTAGACCCGGACGGTCCCGAAGAGTTTAAGTCTCTGATCAGAGTGTTAACTATTTCTTGTCCTTATGAACCCATCCCAGATGGATGGAAGAATGACTTCTATGTCACTTACTACATCCTCTATCCTGCACAGATAGAGATTGGGTCTGGATGACCCCTTTACTTGCACAGGATAGAAGAGCCCGAATGGCTAAGATGAAGTTTTGTCCCGAATGGACTCTTTTAAAATTTATCTCCTGAGCAATCAATGTCTAACTTTGTTAAGTAGACAAAAACAATTATAGCCTTGTATTCTAAGTTGAGATTTTATTGATGACTTTCTAGTAATCTGTTATTTTAATTCTTAGGACAAGTGGGTCCTTACATTATGCTCTACGTCCTAAAATTCTTGAACTCTCATACCATTAGTAGGTACTGATTTGTGAGGACTATTCTATTTTAAAGACCCTATTTTGTTGTTGTATATGGTTGCTTGCTAGTCACATGATGTTGGATTTTGAATGATGTATTGAGAGTCAGTGATGTTTCTATATCCTATGAGCACTAAGTATGAATATATTAGGTTGATTTTCAAACTTATTACTACTATATGGAACCACTGGTTACTGACAATTGAGATCCTATTTACTCATGGATGGAAACTGCATATATCAATAGCTAGTGAACTAGACATAATTCTTATTAGTTGGACTATGCTTTTCTTTGTTTTGTATCCTTTGAAGAGACCTTAAGTTGGACACGTGTTCATTGGAAACCATCTTTATGAAGGCCTTGAAGTTGACTAATTCTAGCTTAGGTATAGTTAAATTGTCCTTGCTACCCTAGAATGACATCTTTGTTCAAACCATTGATTGCAAACATTTTTTAAGTACTTAAATCTACAATAGAACAATAGTGGTGAATGTATGATTATATATTATAATATTTATGTAATAAATGTAGTAATGATGGTGCAGTGCATTATTGATATAGGCTCAATGGCTCTTTTCAATGTGTCAAACTGTCAATGTGGTGGTGGGCAGTGTGTGTTGAAGACTTCACGAATACAAAGAAACCGTGGACGACAATTTTGGTGCAGCCCAAATTGAAAAAAGGTTGCTAATGTGTATATATTTAATGTTTCTACTGTAAATACTATTCATTATATTATAAGAACTAATGCAAATTGGGCATCACAAGGAAATAATGGTTGTGAATACTTTAGTTGGGTCGATGACAACTCATCTGCATCTATCCGCCCATCTCCACTTATCCGCGATGAAGGATTTTAGTGCAAAATGTGTTAGGCTAGGGAAAATACCGAACTTATATTTTTACGATGCCTTCTCTATATTGTAATCACATATCTTTGTTGTGACCATATGCAAAGATGAGCTCAGGAATTAGTCAGTTTACACTAGTACAATTTGCACCTATTTTCGATGGCCGATTGGTCAAAGTTTCTACCCAAATGGGTCAAATACTCGACCAAATGGTTGGTCACTATTTTTCTCGTCGAATTTTTGACATATCTTTGTAATTGTCAAATTTTATACGCCAAACTTGGTTGAAAATGACATTAGCAAGTGGCGATATATTCGTCAAAAATTTGACCACAGTTGGTCAAAATACTTGGCCCGTCTGACTAGGATGTGAAAATCACGACAGTCATATTTTGACCAAATTGTGTTGCAATTTGGACCAATAATGGTCGAAATATTTGGCCACTTCGACCAGGATGCCAAACCCATGTCGCCACATTTTGACACAGAATGGTCGATGTTTAGACCAAACTAGCGCAAAGTTTCAACATCGATTAGTCGAAACGTTAACTATGGCTAGTTGAAATTTTGACTAAATATGGAATGTTTAAAAAAAAAATTGAAGATAAATATCTAGACTAATCACCAATGACATCCTGATCGATGATTAGTCTAGATATTTATCTTCAGGTGTCCACACTCGTTCTATTGCTTGTTTCCAGCGGGTCCCTACTCGTTCTATTTTCCAGACTACTTTGGGATCTAGCAATCCATCTGCTCTTCTCTATGTGAAACTGTGGGTTTTTTCATTTTGTTTGAATTATTTGAGAGATAGATGGTATGACAGCCAAGAAACCAGTTGTTGACGGAGATGGATGGTATGACAGCCAAGAAAATAGTTTTCATTATTGGTGCTACAAACAAACCCGATATCATCGATCCTGCATTGCTAAGACCTAGCCGACTTGACCAGTTGATTTATATTCCCTTACCTGATGAGTCCTCATGTTATCAAAATTTTAGTTCTTGCTTGAGAAAATCACCTATCTCAAAGGATGTGGACCTAATGGCACTAGCCCGTTATACCCAAGGATTCAGTGGAGCCGATATTAAAAATATTTGTTAGCGGGCTTGCAAGTATGCTATTAGAGAAAATATTGAGAAGATGAGTTTCAATTGTGGCGGATTTTGCAAACTAGATTTGGTTATGAATTTCTTAATAGTTTTTTTTGAGCTGGTGTGTTAGAATTTTACATTTTTTGATTCAATTTTCCTCAACTTGTATCTTATTATTTCAATTTGTCATGTTCTCTTTCCTCTACACTTTTACAATATACTGAACGTGAAAGAAATAGAAGTGAGAACCCTGAGGCAATGGATGAGGATGATAGTGACGAGGTAGCTGAAATAAAGGTTGCTCATTTTGAGGAGTCAATGAAAAATGCCTGAAGAAGTGTCAGTGATGCTGATATTCAGAAGTATCAAGCCTTTGCACAAACACTACAACAATCTCGAGGCTTTGGTTCTGAATTTTAGTTTCCAAATAGACCTACTGGTGCTTCTGATGGTGCTTTAGATGTATTTGCTACAACATATAATAAAGATGATGATGACTTATATAGTTAGGAAACTTAGTACACAATTGTCATCTTAATGAAGTGACAAATGTGTTTGTTCTAGCAGGGACCTTCTGCTGACAAATAGCCAATGCTATTCAATTTGGCTCCGGCTTTTGCTTGTATGAGTTTTATTTGTTCATATGTTTGAAACTTTATTTAGTTTATCAGCCCTTTAGCCGAGGACTTACTAAATTGTAAGTCTTTAGAGAAATATTAACTTTATGGCAAGGAAATTTAGCTATGGAAACTTTTTCTCAAGTGGTAGATAATGCTATGAAAACCTTGCTTTTAAAAAAAAAATCCTGCTGGAAAATATTCTATACTAAATCAATTCTACAACAAAGAAAGTCTAGTTCACCTAAGTTTGGCTTACCTCAAATAGGTGAGGCGGCATATGGCTAATCTAAGTCAGTTTTTTAGAGGGAAACGACAAGTGGGCATGTGGAGTGGACAGACAATCAATGTGTTTCATTTTGGTATTTCTCATGAGAAAGTTGTTATTTTTAGACCAAAGTGAATTGTCATAAACATTAGGAGATTAAAACAAAAAATTCCAATCAAAATAGCAAATTTGATATGCTAATAGACAAACTCATTTTGCCGAGAATAAGAACAAGAAACAATCACATATCTGAAATCTCATGACTACATATATCATCTATTAACAATGAAACAAAATTCATTGCACTAGATTAAAATTTTAGTAAAGACACTTTATATGCATCAATTTTTTTGCATTATAACCTGAGTCAGACACTCAGGAACTACACAAAATGGCATTAAGCATGGATTTTGGTTTACATGTGATACATCAATTCCTTCATCAAAGACATTATCTATTACATTTATAATTGTTTATTGAGGTTCCATAGCACTAGCATATACACAAAAAGAATATGTATTAAAAAAAACATGGACACTACATATATATAAAAATAACCTGTTAAAAAAAAAGTTGCCACTAAGGACAATTACACAGGTCTCTAGTAACAACATTACCCAACTCTTTCTCTCAAGCCAAAGACTCAGTGTGTTCAATTATCCAGACTAGTAGTCAATTCTATGTTGAGTATATCTATCAGGCCCTCCTGTAGTTTGAACGAATTAAGAATAGAAGATAGGAACTGATTTAACTACTAAAAAACACAAACCAATGAAATAATCCACATTAGGCCAAGAGAGGTTGATGCATTCAATATGAGAATAGTTACACAAAATGAAGTCGAATCATGCCAGACAATGACAATGAGAAGTTTTCTATTGGCCCTTCTAGTTTTTTATTTGAGAGTTTCCTGACAATGACACATTCAAAATGCACTTATGAGAAAAGACCTAGAACGAATGAATTTGATTAAATAATGAAGGTATGTTAGTTTGAGCTTCACTTGGTTTTGAGAATGCTTTAATATTCTCTACTTAACAAGGCCAACCACGTGAAGGTGGAAGCTCATATGGCCTCACCCCCATCCCCCTAACATCAATCTGAATTCCCCATCAACATCTAATTACACACTTCATTCATCCATTTATGAACTATAACATTCAATCAATACAATCACATAACATTCATTAATACGCAACACTAATCAAGAATTCATTAACACATAATAATATTCATTAACATGACATATAATTCAATATTAATACACAACATTCATATATAATTACTTAAAACAATGTTCTTTCATTATCCAACAAAGTTAATCAAATAAGTTTTATCAAAGAGCATTTTTAAGAAATCATTTCTTTTTGGGGTTTTTCTTAGATTTCTTAATTAGGTAAAGGTTGAGAGAAGCATCAATATTATCTTCCTCCTCTTATGGTTTTGATCTCAAATTATGATGCTTCCTCATGTCTCGAGGAGCACAAGGCTGCTGCATGAAAGGGGGGTCTGCTGCAATAGCAAGTAAATGGGTTAAATTTGCATACTTTTTTTTACTGTTACATGTATTTCATTAACCAGTAGAACATAACATGCATTTTTATTTACCTGACAATGCCTCATCATCATGTACAATAAAATTTTGATCTTTTGCCACCTCAACATGCTCAACATGCTCTAAAATATTAAAAAAAAATGTTACACGGCCAATTGCAATTAAAGATGTTAAATTCTATAAATAATTACGTAATTTATTTCCAATAGCAAATTAATACCTCCACCACTGTGATGCACATCATGGCCTTCATCATGCCCAGGTTCTGTGATAGGATTTGAAGGCTGTAGTGAAATTTCATGTGCATTGTTATCATGAAATAGTCAATTTATGTTTGAAATTAACTATTCAATTTGATTTACTTTTCATTTGACCAATTTACCTGTGTCTCATCTGGTGTAGCAAATTCTTTGTTATGGCTTTCAAATTCTTGGTGTAGGCGTGCAACCATGACTTTATAGCCTTCCTTCAAGGCTATTCTTTTGTCTTCATCCGTGGGCTCTACATTAAATTCTGTGCCCTGTATTTTTTGTTTAATATCGTCACTTTTACATGTATGATTTAATTAAACAGAATTGTTTGCAACCTTATATATAAAAATTTGATATGAAATTCCAATGCTGCTACTTAAAAGTCAAGAGTGAAGTTTCATATAGCCACCAGAGCCAAGTTTGTGTTGGCCAACCTTTGTTAATCTCGCTTGTGTGGCTTTTGATGTGTCTTGCAGTCTATGAAAAGTTTGAAACAGGTTAGATTATATATTTACAAAGATCACTAATTAGTGCATGATTACATTCTACTTAATACTATCATGACATACCTTCTTTTGTCATCTTCTGGTTGAATTCCACTACCCTTTAGCCTTTTCTCTTTTGCATCTTCTATTATTTCATTCCACTCCATCGGTGGAATCATAGGAGGATGATCATACTTTGGGTTATCCTTTAGAGCCCTTCTATATTGGTCCCTCACAGTCTTTATATGTTTGGATGCTTTTTTAAGAATCATGACACTATCAAAAGTTTTATTTCCAAAGAGGTCCTCTAAAGATTTAATGAGCTGATTTTTTAAGTCAACATCCTGTTCATTCCAGTACCTTTTTTGAAAAAACAAAATTGTTAGATATCATAACTTTAATATAGTATAGTAAATGGAAGATAAGAAAAATATTGTACCAATATTATGAAGCTACGTACCTTTTACGTATGGTGGGCCCAAATAGCTTCAATGTCATTTCAAAAAGATGATCATAAAAAACATCATTTCCTAAAAAAATATCATGGGATTATCAGTCCAAAATGAGTTATGTATAAGTAAACTACAATTACATTGTAAATAATAACAATTTTAAAGCACCTGGAAGCTTTGGTACTTTTAACATACACATATTGTTCTTGTTCAACAACAATGTCCCCACAAACGAACTAGTACTAGTAACATGGGCTGATCTAGGAAATGATTGATCTTCACTAGTACTGGTCTAATCTGTTCTTGTACTAGGTGTAGGTGTATCTATTAGTGCATAAAATAGGTCCATGCAGTGTATTAAATTCACACAAGAAAAATAGTCAATGCATGATTAGCACATAACAAAATATATAAAAATAAGTTTCTACCAGTTGTAGCTGGTACAGAGGAAGATGTCTGCAAGCACCTTGTTGCGGACAATGCAGCCATCAATAGTGGAATGTTGATTGAAGGAGGTGTCTGCACTTCATCATGAGCTGAAGAATACATTGTTACCAAAGGCATTTGCAATGGATAAAGATTAAATGGGGTACTAGAAGCATCCAAAACATAAGTTGAGTCAATAATGCATACAAAGGTTAAATGAATGGTTAAAGGTTTAAGGATTATTTACATGAAGGTTGTGCGGCTCTACAACCCTCACCATATTGACCATGATTCACAAGTGTCAAAAAATCTTGTAAGAAGAACACATCATATTTTAGATCACGATCCATAAGATAGTATAAAATATAAACATCTATTGAACTTTAATTATTACTGAAGATTAATTACTACTTACATTAATACAATTGACTCTATGTATCAATTCTTCTTTGAGTTCCTCTGTCTCCTAAGTTTTGTTTGCTTCCATTATAAGGTTAAGAATTTATTTACTATATTTAGTTTTTATTTGAGTAGCTATGAATACATGGTTAGAGTTAGATACGATGTCATCTATAAATGCCACCTCAACTTCAGATCGCAATTTATTTGCTGCCATTTTTTCTTTTCCCTATCAATAAGTATCAAGTTGTGACATCAATATCAATAAAATTCTATCAAAATAACTCCAAAGCCATAAAGAAAAGAACATAATAATATGACATTTTTTTCTATATAATTTGTATAATTACACTAATTAAGGTTTACCTTTGATGAAGAAGCTGTACTGTGAGGAACATCCCCGCATGTATCTTGAGGTGGATCCATGTTGCCTTGTGAAAAAGATTAGTAATTCTTAGCAATCAAAAGCGAAATGAAAGTAATAAACTTACCAAAATTTTTTTTTTAATAAAACAATAGATTGTACGTTGGAGTCAATATTAATTGGAGGTAATTGTTTTAAATGTTATACTTACCAGTCCCATGATAGGGATTTTTTTTGTATCTACATGATTCAAATTGTAATCTATTAGAAGCTCTTCCCCTGCACTTATTGATTTTATCACACATACAAATACACAATTTCCCTCGCATGCCTCAAATATACAATTTGTTTGGCCGCTTATTAGTTGACATAGGTTGAGAACTATTTATAAAACCTACAATATTCCCTGTTTGATGGTGGTAACAAAAAATCACCTATCAACCTACAACAACAAATATGAATTGTTAATATAATGAATCGTAATGGTATGCTAACATTAAAGATGACAAAAATGGCATACCTTAGCATATGTGACAATGCTACATTGGATAAACTATTCATAACCTTCAAGTTCACCAACAACACTATAGAAAAGAGAAGAGTTTTTAGGGAGCCTTGGTATAGGGGCTCGTATGCCTTCTCAAGTATAACTATATCAAGACCATCTTCATCATCATTATCAGATGCGCTAGTACCATCATCATGATCATCTTGATCAGCTACGCCAATACCATCTTCTTCAATCATGTCTTCTAGCACATTATGAGCTATGCCAATACCATCATCTTCAATTGTGTTCTTTGCCACAAGATCATCTTCTTCCATGGGAGCATTATCATCAGCTTGGATATTCACACCTCCATGTTCCTCTAATTGGAAATCCACATTCACCAATCGACGAAAATCATGCCCCCCTTCAATGTGACCATATTGCCTACAATGACTCTGGGCTGTTGTGATTAGAATTCTTCGATTCTTTAAGCCCTTACACTTTTTGCAAGGACAATTACATTTATCTACTTCTTTTCTTTGGAACTGAGACCACAATCTAGCAATTGTCTCGTTATTTTGTTCTAGGTTCATATTGCCAGGTGTGGACTTTCTTCACAGGCTATAAATATACAAAATGTAAACATACAAACATTAGTAGTATCTTGTATATAATAATAATAATAATAATAATAATAATATAAGATTATACAAGATTTACAAATACACACACAAATCAAGCTCACTAGACCACAAAATATTCAAAAGGATAAGTATTTTTGGAGTTATTATTATTTTGGGAGTTACACAAATCTCCTCACTAGACTACTGAATCTATGGATATTATTCTTGATGTTGAAGTACATCAAGAATGTGAAATTGAAGCAATTACATCAAGCTGTAAATTATCAAGGCTGGAATTTCAAAATTCTTCATTAATCGAGCATCATAAGGAGGCTGAATTATCTCCTTTAATGGCAGACTGTGTTATTTAAAGGTTGCAAACTATTAAAGAATAACAATGATTTTTTTTTAAGGAATTGTGTTTCATTGTGGAGGTCACATTTTGACCAAGGCTGTGTTTTCAACAAAGGAGGATCACGCCACCCTTTTTAATTCTTCACGTTGCAATTTGGGAGCCGACTAAATAGTATTGATCCAACACTTAGAAGGTTTGGAAGTCAACAGGGAGATTGATATTGGGGTTCCGGATGAAGTAGGTAGGTTGGAAGTGCTTCACATCCATACAAAGAATATGAAGCTCTCTGATGATGTACATATATTGGGGCCTTATTTTTTGTACTTCTATATCTAATGTTAAACAGTTCTTGGATTTTGAAAGCATTTATTAATCAAGTGCAATAACATGATCAAGAGATGGTTTAATCATTAAGAGTCACAACTACCAAGAAATAGAGCATCATGATTACATATAGAGAAGCCATCAAAAGTGCACTATAAATGAATAAAAAAAATTAGAGGATAAAAGAGATGTTACAGGTTTGCATCACACATGCTTAAGGCAAAATTTCCTAATACAACCGAAGAGAGTAATTAATATGGAAACTGAATAAAATGTAAGCAACATATGGCATTAATTTTCAAAGACAGTGACATTTTAAAAGAATTGAAAAAATACACTGTACAAGCAATGATAGTGCACCATGGGAAGTCACAATAAGTATGAACCCATAGAGGATTTTCATTGTTTCCTAAAAGAAGATCATTTTCAGAGTGAGATTTAGCTACATAGAGGTGAAGCCATGACATACAAAAGGTAAGAGAACCTCAAAGTTTTTGACATATAATGCTATCATGTCAAAAGGACAACAAAGTGTAGTTTTTAGAACAATGGAACAACCATCTCTCTTAAAAGGAACAACCATCATGTTATAGAGTTATTGAATATGACCATTATCATGAGATCATAGGGAAAAAAACATCTATCTACTATTAATGAACAATTTCTTCTATAGAGGCAATTTTGAATTCTATGCTCATGTGAAAAGGAACTGTCACTCAGTTTGAAGTCCTAATAGAATAAATACAATAAGAAGACATTGACATATCATGCCTTAAATTGGCACCAATCACAATAAGAAGATGGAACAACCACAAGGTGCAAGCATGTGCAAGTCATTGTAATCATTGGAGATATGTTAAAGGTTAAGTACAATAGTAGAGCACAACCATGATAAAATTAATGAAAGTGTCATAAAACACCATAATATTTATAATCAATCATAGAGAAGAGAGACAGTGACACAAATGATTTGTATTTTAGTGCCACCAAATACTTTTGAAATAGTCATCAATGTATTAAAGCATTCCAAAGTATAGGATAGCAAGGTGCTTCAATACATAGTTGCAGTGACCAAAATAGTATTTTACAATATCATGAAGTAAACAAATGCAATGTTTCAAAATAAGGCAAACTAAAACAACAAATGACAAGCATTGTCATTAAACACAACATAAAAGGCATCTTTGACATTGAGCCCTCAAAGAACAGGTTTGATGTGTTCATGTTTTGAAAGTTAACAAGGTTTATATTTTCATCATGAATACGTGAAAAAAAGAACAAAGGATCACAATAATTAATCTCTAATATAAATAAACACAATGAGTAATCTCTAATATAAATAAACACAATAAATAATCTCTAATATAAAGAAACAAAATTTGAAGTTTAACTCTTCAAGACTCCTACCTTCACATACCTACTTTACATTGGCTCTCCTAAAACATTCATCCACCTTTAGGAAGTTTCTATGGTTATATTTCATGGGGGAGCCATAGAAATTCAAACTACTCTAAACTGGACAGTAGACTCCCTTGTTACTGAACAATTTATTAATGCCACTAATCTACCTCTATAGTACTTGCACAAAGAATGAAAAAGTCTTGAATCTAACCTACTAACATATATCTAATGCTATTTAGAAGTATTCAATCCAGCTAAAGGCACCATCGCATAAAAATGCTCGAATATGTCTTCAAACCAAAATTGTAGAGCTTCCTTTCTATTTCAAAAACTTCCTTACAATCACACTACTTCAAGAAACAAGCCATAAGGTATCATAAGATACTACTATAGGTTTTGGGGTGGACCAAGCACCAATCCTGCAAACATACCTCTTTCTCTATTTAGGGAAAGAAGAATCTGATTTTCAGTACCTGTTATGAAGTATCTTCTAACAAACAGTCATATGGCACACTTGATGAATGAAGTATTGTCTATGGAACCCAAAAGAATTAGTGCATGAGAAAAGAGGAACTCCTATCAAATCTCCTCTCCATCAACACTTTGTTCATAATCAGCCGAGTAGCCATAGGGCTATTAGTTAGAAGAAACTATGTAACAGCTAAAACTAACAGTAGGAACCAATCATCATTCATCATGTTCCTTTCATACTTTCTGTAATACAGTCCAAATAAAAATTCTTTGTTTATTCTTATTCGTGAACTTGAAAGAGGTAGATGTTCTAAATAAAATATTAGCAAGATATTTGTTTCAGTAGTTTGAGTTTTTGTACAGAACCCAGATTCTTCATTCATTACCATGGGATATTTTCTAACAGAGGATAGAATAGATGGATTAGTATCTCTTATATTTTTTTTCTAATGGGACATGTAAAGTGAAATCTTAAAATGCAATCAAAACTATCCCCTGTGACAGGACTAGTCACCAGTCAATTCTGACATGGTTTGGGCCTTTGTGTTTAAACTTTGGATCATTAAGACAGTCACCTTGACTTAATTTAAATTCTTGGACAGAGTACCCCTCAAAGGCATAGGTCTTGGGTCCTATTCAAACTCCCAATATTCATAAAACTCCTCCAAAATCCAAGAGGCATGATACTCAGTCTTGTACAGTAGGTGCATCTTAGGATTTCTTATTTTCCAAACCAACGATGGATTCTTTTAGTGGTGATTAATTCAAGCCTAAATCCATGATTTCAGGTTCTAATTTAAAGCCAAACAAAAGTTATGGGGTCGGGTTCCTTCTAGCTATTCCTCTCTACCGGTCACATAGGGATGCCCGGTTAGGTTTCCAACAAGAACTCTCTACAAACAAAACCATCCAATCCAAGACCACATTCAATTGAAACTAGACTCACATACCTCTCGTTCAAGCCTGGAATCAAAATTTCTCCATGGTTGAAATGATAGATATGGGCCAGGAAAGTCAACAGCCCTAGTTCAATGCCCAAACCCACCTGAAATTGATTGTCAATCGATTTCTTCCAGATTTCTCAACCAATGAATCTTAGACTTGTTACAAAAGGAAGATATGAGGACCAAAAATATTCCTATGGTATTCAATCAGTCATTCCAATCCACGCGGGTACAGGAAAATTCAAACACCAGTAAAAAAAATGTTAAAATATAGTTTTCTTCAATTTCATTTTGTAATATTTCTTAATTTTGTAACAACCAACCTCTGCAAGGTTCCTTCTAGATATTCCTCTATACCGGTCATAGGCAACCCTCATAGGTGGTCCTCCTTCGTGCACGCTGCAAGCTCATCTAATAATGAAATGAGGTTTGAAATCTTTTTTTTAAAGTTATGCCCATATTGGTCAAAATTTCAACCTACACGATATTCGTCGAACTTTCAACCAACACAGGCATGGATTAAAAAAAACCAAAATTTTTCGTTCTATAATCCGACCAACCTAAACCTTTTTATTTGATGGTCAAAAATTTTGGTAGAAAAACTAGGTCAAATGTACTAGTGTTAGTATTTTCATATTGTAACTAATATTTTTATATGGATATGGCATAACTTATCTTTGCCTCAAGTGCACATATATATGGTTTACATCTTTTTTTACAATAATTCTTCATGTTTATGGCTTAGGTGAGCCCCAATCTACTATCAATCACATGATTTAACGTATAGTGTTTTCTTGGTTATTCCATTTGTTCCTTGATACATCAATTTGACAACACCCACTCCACTTCATGTGGATGTCTTTGACATAGACTCCTAACTCTAATAAACTGACTATAACTACTAACTAACTTCTAATTGTCTGATACCAGTCACCAAACCGACTGTATTAACAATCTAAACAAGAAATTTGTTGTCAAGTTGACAAAAAAAGTTGTCAACTCAACAACACATCATCCAAAGCCCATCTAAAGACTTCTAAAAGGTTTAATGACAACCTTTAAAACCAACTAATCCTATAGCCCTTACTACTAACCCCCAACTAAGCCTTTTTAGGCTCATATTGCCAATATAGGCACATTACAATGTTTTGCACTTCAAGTTCTCTTGACAACATTTAGAGGCTTTAATAGCCTTATTACATCTTTTAAAACCATTATTGGTATTTTTCCCAATCCCCTAACCTAGGATCAATCCTTAATCTATTCCTAGTGACACTTAGGTACCGTTTAGGCTTATCATTGCCATTAAGGTTTACATTCAAAATTTGATTACAATAAGATCAATATATGATCAAAATAATATCATATGACCATGAATATTCTTCTTACATGATTCAATGACCTTTGAAGGCCATTTGGTTTTAAATACACCTAAGGATCCATCAGTGACCTTGGTGCTCTTCACGACTCATGCCTTTGACCTTGGTGCTCCTGCACCAACTGCTAGCACGAAGGAAGATTTGACATAAAACATATGAAGGCTACTTAGTTTATCTTAGGGATAGAGATAACTTAATTTTAACTTTGGTTGTGTTAAAGGAACTATGTTGACTTTATTTTGTAGTTGTTTAACATGAGAGTTTGTAGATTAATAGTTCACATTTTTATGGGAACGTATAATTCAATTGAGCATTAATGCCCATCTATATCTAGTGAGATGAAAATAACTCATGTACCTCATGCTAGTGTGCTTGGATACCTTGTATACACTATTTTGCATTAGACTAGACATAATCCAAATAGTGAGTATTTATATAAAGTGCTCGAAGATCAAAGGCCCAAGTCCAGAATTGCCAAATTATCCAAAAGTAGACATTATCCAAATAGTGAGTATTTATATAAAGCTCTATAACACACAGGTGGTCCTCCTTTTACACCAATTAATAACAATGACAACCCTCATGGGTGGTTGGATAATGTCTAGTCTAATCCAAGCACACTAGCATGAGGTACATGAGTTATAAACTCTCATGTTAAACAACTACAAAATAAAGTCAACATAGTTCCTATAACACAACCAAAGTTAAAATTAAGAATTTTGGTGAAGTCAAGGAAGTAAGTGTGAGATCAAAATCAGTCAAGTCCCTGAATCTAAGTCCAAGTTTAAAAGGGAGGGCTTCTAAAGGCATGAAAACAACTAAGTGTAGAATGATGAAGTAAAGGTAAATTCCGAAGGGACAGAATCTGACCTCTTATTGGGATTTTTATCCCAACCACCCATTCATTTCCACCCAAGTGTAGGATTGTAGCAATCAAGGCATGAATGAGGAGACAAACATAAATTTTAATTTCCATTTATGACAAGTTGTTGCTTATAATCCCATGAATTAACAATGAAAGAAAACTAAACAAAGCAAGGTTCCATTTAAATGCATTTAAATAGAATTTTCAGCATATTCTTATCATTCTATTTCTTTGTTGTAAACATGCCATTGGTTTAGTTTTGTAAAAAAAATTTGTGTTAATATGCCATTGGTTCAATTTTGTAATTATTTTTTTGTTGTAAACATGCCATTGGTTCATTTTTGTAAACATGCTCACAATCTCATTGCCAAAGTGGCCAAAGACTATGTTAGGCTGATAAAATATGGGGATTCTCTTTACCATTGCAAATATTTGAAGGTTGCTACACTTGGATGGATGTGTACCATTGTTAAGAGAATTGGACTGAGTTTGGCTTACCTCAAATAGGTGAGGCAGCATATAGAAAGGTTGTCATCTATTGACCCAAATACCAGGACTATTTTGATCTGTGGGTACCCTAATGTTGGCAAGAGTTCTTTTATTAATAAGATTACTATGGCAGATGTGGATGTGAAACCTTATTGTAGTTTGTAATAAGATTGATTTTCAACCTTATTGTAGTTTCACAACATAAAAACTTTGTTTGCCAATAAGCCTCTTATTGTAGTTTGTAATAAGATTGATTTGCAACCACTATAGACACTACCAGAGAAGGATGCAAAATTGGTTGCAGAGATGCGATATGAGGCTGGGAAAAATATGGGTGCGTTCTTTGGGAATCAAGAGGGGGGGGGATGATGAAAAGGAATCTCTAGCTGCAATTAGGAAGAAGAAGAAGATGCTTAACGTCAAACACAAATTGAAGAAGAGTACTGTAGAGAGAAGGCCTACCGTACCAAGGAAGTTTGACAAGAACAAGGAATATGACTTATACAAAATGGGAAGACATCTTTCTAGCTTGGGCTTGGATCCTTCGGCAATTAGCTTGATAATAAATGAAGCAGATGAGAGCTGAGCAATTATCTTCCCAAGAAAAACCTCATAAATGAACTGTGTGTACCCCAATTTCTGTGCCCTATGCACGTACCTAAATGATATATTTGAAACAAGGGTAAATTTAGCCTTACCCTTGTTGTTTCAAATATATCATTTGGGTACGCACAGAGGGCACAGGAATTGGGGTACACATAGTTCATTTATGGGATTTTTCTTGGGAAGCTAATTGCTCATCTATCATCTACTTCATTATTATGAAGCTAATTGCTGAAGGATCCAGACCTAGGCTAGAAAGATGTCTTCTCAAACACATAAAAAACATGCACATTATAAACACGACAGCTGAGAAACATAAATGTAGGCATCATGGTCACAATTTTTTGGAGACAACATAATTGAGTTGTATACCCAGACGATGCAAAGCAACTTCTACTCCTCTGGTTCCAAGTTGACATTGCAGGATCCAAAGACCATAGGTAAGGAATAAATTTAGAGAGAGAAGGAGGGCCATAATGACCAAAATAATATAGGACAAACCTCAAGTTAAATGAGGCAACTACAAACATTTTAATAGAATTTTATTATTAAATAATAAGATTTTCATATACTAATGTTCTAAGCCCCCTCATTACATGATTTATTATTGTAAGCCCCCTCTGATTTACGCATCTAGAAAATGAAACTACAACCTATTGGGATTGAGACAAACCTTATAAAACAACATCAACTAAGAAGGATCGCTTGCCAACATCTGCTCATGAATACAAGGTCCTCCAATAGATGTATTCAACAGATGTTGGCAAGTGATCCTTCTTAGCTGTTGTTATTTTATAAGGTTTGTCTCAATCCCAATAGGTTTTAGTTTTATTTTCTAGATGTGTAAGTCAGAGGGGGCTTACAATAATAAATCATGTAATGAGTGGGCTTAGAACACTAGTATATGCAAATTTAATTATTTAATAATGAAAATCTATTAAAATGTTTGCAGTTTCCTCATTTAACTTGAGGTTTGTCCTATATTATTTTGGTCATTATGGCCCTCATCCGCTCTCTAAATTTATTGCTTATCTATGGTTTTTGGATCCCGCAGTGTCAACTTGGAACCAGAGGAGTAGTAGTTGCTTTGCATCGTCTGGATATACCACTCAATTACGTTGTTTCCAAAAAATTGTGACCATGATGCCTACATTTATGTTTCTTAGTTGTTGTGTCCCAAGACCCCTTATGACCCTTTACGATCCCTAAGAATACATCTTAGAGGTCTTAAAATGTCATAAAGGGTCATAAGAGGCTCCTAGGAGGGGCTAGATGAGCTTCCACCTTCACGTGGTTGGCCCTGTTAAGTAGAGAATGTTAAATTATTCTCGAAACAAAGAGAAGCTCAATAATTTAAGGTCTCAGTCCATGGACAAATTAAATTAGACTTACTATCCAAATTGGACAAATTATTTTTGTTGTACGTGGCACTTGGAGTCAAGTGTGTCTCTAAACATTGTGAGCTTTCCATATTCTTTAAGTTTTCTGTCACAATTTTATTTGTCAAAGATTGAATTAGAGATTAAGCATTTTCTCACAATTTTATTGGTACATTGATGAGAATTAATGATGGAGAGTTTTTAGATTCTGAGAAGACGTATATGCAGTGGAGGCCAGAAGGGATTTTTGTGGAGATTTGCTAAATGTGGAGATTTGATAGAGTGGCTATATACATACGAGGGTTTCTAGATTGAGTACCAGTGCAGAGATGATGATTCGGTAACCTACGTCTATAAAACCTTCACAAAAATCCCTTCTTTGGCCTCCACTCATATCTCTTCTCAGAATCTAGAAACTTTGGATATTGTTTCTCATCCATGCATGAAATGTGCTAGTGATCGTTAAAAATTACTTAAAACTAGTAAAGGGTGTTGGGAACAGCCTCTGGATTACGAAGCGATATTTCATTTTGGTGCAGGAAGTATTTTCAGATAGGGCATAAAGTTTCCCAATTCTCCAAGAAAATAATGTCCAAAGTTGCATCCTAGTGGATGGTTTGGATGATGGGAAGAGTGCTAGAAAGGTAGTAGCCACACTAGAGGGAAGAGAAAAGAAAGGACCTGTTGGGTGCCGCAACAAGGTGGATGAGTGATTAGATGATCATCTACATCAACATAGGAAGTTTGGCTTGGGTGTGGGTTGTATTTTAGGGGATAATCTTGGGGATTAGCAAAATGAGGCAACCAAATTGGAGGATGGGTGGGAAACTATAAAAGGGAGAAAAAGGAAAAATGAAAAGAAAGCTTTTGACATGATCCTTCGTTCTCAAAAAAAGGGTAGAGTTTAGAGAAAACTATGGAGGTGCTTTCTTTCTTTCTTCTGAAGCTTGTGTGATTGATGTGGGTTTACCAAATATTTGGGGAGATAGCTCTCCTAAATGTAGCTATTCCTGGTTCGTGCCAGGTTCTAACCCATTACGATTAATAAAATTACCAATTACTATTAAAAAAAATAGTAAAGTAACATTAAAAAATACACAACAATATATATTAATGTAAATTAACACCCGAAGATAAATATCTAGACTAATCACCGAGCAGGATGCCATTGGTGATTACTCTGGATATTTATCTTCAAATTTTTTTTTAACATTCCATTATTAGTCAAAATTTTGACGACCTTTGGTCAAAACCCTCACAAAGATTGGTCTAAATTGTGACCAATTTGTGTCAAAAATTGTCATTGTGGGTTTGGCATCCTGGTCAGACAGTCTAAAGATTTCGACCAAGGAAGGTTGAAAGGTCTAAAGATTTTGACCTACTTTGGTCAAAAGTTTGACCTAATGAATTCCTAATAGCATATGTGCATTTTGACCAAGATTCACATAGAACTTTCTACGTTAACAATGATATGTCAAAAATTTGACTCAAGAAATAGCGACCAAAGCATTGGTCGATTAGTCGACCAATATTGGTAGAAAATTTGACCAATTGTCCGTCGAAAATAGGTGCCAATTGTACTAGTGAAGCCCCTATCAGTGCCCTATCTGACAGTGAGTTTTCAGAGATCAAGAAAGTAGATAAAGCCTACAAAATATGGAAGTATCTAGAAGACATGTTTGAATGATATATCCAAGCCAACAATGCGTGTAGAAAAACATGGAAGAAAAGATACAATACTTTGGAGTTGCTACCTGAAGAGAACATCAGAGCCCTACAATCAAAAAATTAATGAAGTAGTTTTAGGAATCAGAAACAATGGTGGAGAAATTTCGGAAGAAGATATAATGGATAAATTCATGACTACTCTGACAGAAGAATATGAGAGCAAGATAAACATCCTAGATGAGACTATGCATTTTTCAAAAGATTTCAAAAGAGAGACCTTAATCAACAAGATTTAAGCATTTGAGATATCAAGATTGAAGACAGAGCCTAAAAGTAAAACAACATTCAAAGCCTCAGTCCATGGTAAGAAATACTTGAACACTTCTAGTAATTTTGATGATGAAGATGATGATAAAGAACTAGATGAATTCATTGCTATGATTGCTAAGAAAGAAAGAAAAGGAAAAGGAAAATATGAAGGTCAGTTACCATTTAAATGCTTTTCATGTAACAAGATTGGTCATTTTCCATCTAAGTGTCCTACAAGAGTCAAGAAGTTCAAAACTAATTTCAAGCCTAAGTATACAAAAGAATGTTACTATGATGGAGATGGAGTATCAGATGAAGATTTAGGAGAAGATGAGATTGGATTTATTGCAATTGAAGACATGGAAAAAATGTTTGATGAAATGGATATTGAAGATGAAAATCAAGCACAAGAGCTAGCATTAATTTCACAAGAAGACATCAGAATAGACTGGATCATTGATAGTGGTTGTTCACATCACATGACAGGAGACAAAGATATATTTGTACATCTGGATAAGTACAAAGGTGACATATTTAGATTTGGAGACAACACTCCTAAACCTATCATAGGAAGATGAGCTATCACTTTGGATGGAAAGAATAACACTAATGATGTTCTATATATTGATGGTTTGCAACATAACTTACTAAGTGTTGGATAGTTGCTTGCCAAAGGATATCAGTTGGAATTCAAAAACAATAAGTGCATCATTAATAACGAAGAAGGAGAAATGATTGCATCAAGTTCAAAGACAAAAGGTAATGTTTTTCAGCTTAATTCAGAAGTAAGTTGTTTTATTTATAAAGCAGATGATAGTTGGTTATGGAGAAAAAGAATATGTCACATCAATTTTTACAATATAGTAAAGATAAGAAATGTAAAGGCAGTAAGAGACCTCCCCAGTATTGCAAAACTAGTTGATACAATTTGTAGGGAATGTGTGATGGGAAAACATGTAAGGAATTCATTCAGAAGCAAGCATAATTCGATAGAGAACAAATTGGATCTAGTGCATACAAACTTATGTGGACCAACTCAAGCAAGATCATACTATGGTGAAAGGTACTTTATTTTGTTTGTTGATGATTATTCTAGAATGATGTGGGTTACATTCTTAAAAGATAAATCTGAAGCATTTGAGAAGTTCAAGATATTCAAAACTAAAGTTGAAAATGAATCTAGATTAAAGATAAAATGTCTGAGATCAGATAGAGGAGGAGAATTCACCTCTGACAGGTTTTATGAGTATTACGAAGAACATGGGATAAAGAGATAGCTAAGTGCACCTAGAACCCCTCAGCAGAATGGAATTATAGAAAGAAGAAATAGGATCATACTTGACACAGCGCACACTATCATGATTGAAGGAAAAGTTGCACACACCTATTGGAGAGATGCAGTCAATACAATAGTCTATACTATCAATAGAATTCAATTAAGGCCAAGTGCAAACAAGACACCCTATGAGCTATGGTTTGGGAATGTACCTACAGTAAAATACTTGAGAATTTTTGGAAGCAAGTGTTATATCAAGAGAGATGAAGCTATTGGGAAGTTTGATGCAAGAAGCGATGAAGGTATTTTTCTTGGTTATTCTACTAAAAGAAAAGCTTATAGATGTTTTAACTTAAGATTGAAGAAGATCATTGAAAGTGCACATATAAAGATTGATGAAAAGTTTATGATTCAAGAGAGATATCATGATTATGCACCTATGATTGAAGAAGAACCAAGACCTACCAATAGAGAAGCAGTTGTTGAAGAAATGTTTGATAACATTGATGTATTATTCAATGATCCTGAAACAAGTGAAGAAGAAACACAGAAGACGGATGAGAGAGCCACACCTAAGGTTCCAAAATTCACATCTAGATACCATTCAAAAGAAGATATCATTGGAGATCAGAACAAAAAATTCATGACAAGATAAAAAGAAAAAAGTTCAACAGTTGATGAAGTGGTATGTTTACTTTCACAAATTGAACACTAGTACATTTGGCCTAGTTTTTCTACCAAAATTTTTTACCAAAAAATAAGAAGGTTTTGCTTGGTCGGATTATAGAAGGAAAACTTTATTTTTTTTTAAATTTATGCCCGTGTTTGTCGAAATAGCGACAAATTCCATGGTGGTCAAAATTTTGACAAACACAGGCATAACTTATTAAAAAAAAAAGGGAATTTAATTTCTCATTTCATTATTTCATTTGTGAAAAAAAGAAGAGCAACACACGCATGCAAATCGACTTGACATCATGGGGTAATAGTAGGAGCTTGAGCTCAATCTTTACATAACATATGTGGCAGAGGTTTTCTATGTATTGAACAAGGGCTTCCTTAAATGTTTTGTGGGTTTATGCATAGGATTGCCGCATTTGGCTTTACACCTGCCAACTGCATTTCTTTGAAATATTTACGTGGGCCTTGGCCATGGTTCCACATTTTGCATACATGTCTCCTAGGGCCATACCTGTTGCATGCCATAAAAAGTTCTACCTGCATGCCCATACCTATTGCAAGGTAATATTTATAAAACTGGGTAGAATAGGGTTTGAATTTTGAAAATTTCTCAGGCTAGAATAGGGTTTGAACTACTTGCCCAATGATTATGGGACTTTCCGATTCTATTTGGTAAGTGTTGATTGTCATTTTTTTAAAAAAAAAGTTCTGCCTATGGCAGTTTCCTTTTTGTATTAATTGAAAATAAAGATTACATATGAGGAAGAACCTCCAGATTACAACCAAAAGTGATTAGTGGAATAAATACATTATTCCCTGACTAATTTCTACCAATCTTGCTCCTATCTCCTCTGAAAAGAGCTTATCATTTTCTTGGAGAAAGGCTCCAAACTTCACCGAATCATATTCCTTAACACCTGCTTTGAAGGTTGACCATGCCTTCTTCATCAATGTCTTCTTTCCTTCAGCTTCCAATGCAAAGAAACCCAGCAAAACATTGCTTGTTAGTTGGGTATCGATGTTGTTCATTGCCTCCACCACCTCTAGGTATATTTCATCTACCACGATTCTACGAGCCAGTCCTATACCATGCAGAGGGTCCCTGAAAATCTGTATGATCGACTGGAACAACTCTGCCACCAAAATGCCATCATGGACATGGCCACCATACCAGAAGTCATCCCCCAGGATTGATACCATAGTCACATGCTCCTTCTCCTTCACCTTGCTAAAAATCCTTTGTATTTGCTCCTCTAGTATTTCCTGCAACGCTTCCACCTTTCTACATCGACATGTTATGCCCAAGTGATTTTCCATTGTGTTGTGAAAAAACACAAGAACAAAGGAGTATAAATAGAACCATTTGCATCCTTATTGAAGTGCTTTCATGATGAGACAAGAACTGACTGCAACATCGTCCAAGTTCATGAGATCGATCATGGGTCTCTCATGCGTGCTATCAAAAGCATCCCTTCTCTCTGTCCCAATATCTTAACTAAATCTCCTTCGCTGCATCAAATAACTTGGAAGCGACCTGCACCTCTATCCACTTCTGCAACAGTCTTCCTTACTGCTAAATACTTATTGATATTTGAAAGTATGAGGCGACTGAATCATGGGTAAATGCACTTCCGAACATCAAAAATAAAACTCTTTGCCATTACCCTATGCCTTTCCTTGTGAAAGTACCTTGCTCCATTGCAACTATGTCCTAAAGATTCTTCGACATGTTTTCAAGGTGATCATCAAATACCTTGTTGATAAGGTGGTTGTCCACAAGATTGTCATTCTTGATAACATGTGAGCTTGGTAGTGATTGATAAAGATACTCGATATCTTCCATCCTCGATCATAACACATTCTCATATTGCATTTCTTTGATGTGCTCATTGATGCTAAATAGGAAAATTATCTTATTGAAAGAATTCATGATTTTCCTTGATACATTTGATGCTTATTGACTATTTGTGGAAAGAATATGCAAACTATCTACTTGAACTCTTACTTGCTATGTATAATTTTCCACTATCTCCTAACTATCTCGAGGTGCTCAAGGTCTGCCACCCCTTGACCACATGTGTTTTGTTGCTATTATTTTACTAGGTTAAAGATGGGGACATCACACTATCTATAGAAGACTGTCATGAAATATGCGGTCTTGTGACTGAATAGAACTGTCCTTTTTGAAACTATCACATTAAGAAGTATAAAAGGTTATGTCTTTCATGATACACCCTTATGAGGAATGTCACATTCATGTTCCTTTCACCTTGTCTGCAGTAGTTTTCATGTGTTGTATGACTATCCTATAGGTCCCTTTACATTTCTTTGTCATTTTTCTTTGTCTTTTCAATTGAGATCATCATATCAACCATTTTATAGTCTTTGACTCAACTATGTCTAAGAACTCTTCCTTTCATTGTCTGTGTCTATCATTATTTCCTTACTGTGATTCAAAATTGAACCTTTCTAGTAATCTCTATCACCACTATCATATTTTCATGACTTACACCTACTATTATTCATCCTCATAGTCATCATTCCAAAAGGACTACTTTATTTCTATATCTCTATCATTAATAAAAAACCGTCACCCTCTAATCTCTTCAGTTAGACTTGATTTGTCTTTAGATAAAAGGTCTATATCATATGCACTTGGATTGTCATATTAATTTCTCTTAGTTGTCCTTTAACATCATGAATGTCATTTAAATTTGATGATTTAGGGCCTTTGTTCATGCAAACACTATCCTCTTATTTTCCCTTTATCATTGATGTTGTTGACTCTAGAAGACTATGATGGTTACGGTGTTTTCTATCTTCTCTTTGTGCTTGTTTCATGTCTGATACACTTTCCTTGAAGATCTCTATCTTCTTTTGCCACTAATTAAACCCCTACTCAATGTTGAGAATCTCCTATAGACCTACATTTCCATTGTAACACTTAGTACATATAATTGAAGGCTATCATTTGGGCCCTACAATCTTCCCTTAAAGGAACAACTATAAGTGAGGGGTAAGAGGTGAACTTATCAGTTTTAGCATAGGTATCACTTTACCTGAAGATGGTTGTTTACTGGCTGCCCTTCAATAGGACACTTGACTATACCTATTTGAACATAGTTCAAATCCCAAAAGTCTGCATTTCTAGGACTGTTCAGCATTGTCCTAGTCAATCCATGTTTGTATGCTTGCTACCCATACCAACCTGTATCACCTACAATGTTTCCTTGCTTATGAAGAGGAATAGTATCACCAAAACACATTATTATCTTGTCTTTATCCCTACTAGAAGAAAATGGATTCACATCCAAAGAATGTTGGAATTTTGGCCATGGAGGTCTACTTTCCCATTACGTGTGTTCAACGAGTAAGTCAGTTCTTGCACTTTTATTGTATTCAGATATATATTTGAACTTTGTTTATGGGCCCAAAATGCTTATTTCCCATCCAGTGGTCACTAGTTCGATTCCCACCAAGTGCTTAGTTTAGTGGCATATTGCTTCATGAACCATAGGTATGGGATGTAGCAAAGGGTACAGGGATGGGAATGGTGATTGGAGTGAAATTTTAACATATTAGATCATTGTGGATTACGAGTCATGATGAGATTGCGATCAAATCCATTAGAATCCTTATGGAACACATTGAGAGAGGATATGAAATATCCGCTATGGGTCTGTTGCAAATTGTAGTAGATTTTAGAAGCACTTAAGAGTCATGTTCTGGAACCCTGTTAAATTAATACTTCTAATCTTGAATTCTATTCTCATTACATGGAAAACCTAATATGGAATAAGTTTAATGCAGTTAATCCATTCATGTTGTAGCTATTGGAAGTTATTCAAAGCTTCTATTCAAATTGAATAATATTTCAGCTTACACCTCTAGCCAAAACTAATAGAATGCCCATGCTATGTGCATTGCAGTAGTGTTGTTGTTTTCTAAACTCACAATAGAGATTCTTCAACATTGTGCCATCTTCATTATTTAAGTGGAAGATACATAATTTTAAAGCTACTGGGAGAATAAAAGCTTGCATGGTCTTTGAGTGGAGAGAAGATTCTTTTGTATGTCTTTGCTACATGTAAGAGAGTAATATTGTTGTTGTATTCCTAGTCATGCTTGACATCCTTCAACATTTGTGCTATCTTCAACATTTAATAGAGGGTAAAGAATTTAAAGCTATAGTGAGAATCAAAATGGGCATGGTCTTCGAGTGGTGAGAAGATTCTTTTGAGTAGAAGCTTTGGAGGCACTGTAGATCAATCCATATCTTTGGTCACAAATGTATATAGGCAATGCAGATCCTACATACCAAAATTTCATCTTAGTATTGATTTCCTTCTGTTGTGAAATTCAAACCCTATAATTAGGAAAATGTCAACCAATGCAAGGAGTGCAACCAAAATTTGGAGAATTAATCAAATGGACACAACTTGGAAATTATGAACATGGCACAATCTTCAGGTAAAGTGATTCTTATCAGGGGCACTGTCTGTCCACATCTAAACATGGTTGTTTACTGGCTGGCCTTCAATAGGACACTTGACTGTACCTATTTGAACATAGTTCAAATCCCAAAAGTTTGCATTTCTAGGACTGTTTAGCATTGTCCTAGTGAATCCATGTTTGTATGCTTGCTGCCAATACCAACCTATATCACCTACAATGTTTCCTTGCTTATGAAGAGGAATAGTATCACAAAATACATTATTATCTTGTCTTTATCCTTGCAAGTCAGTGGTATTAGCTGAAATTTCTCTTTTCCTTTGTGAATAATATATGTATTATAGTAGCCATCATGAATTGTCCTTCTCATACATTTCCATGGTCTACCTAATATCATATGCCCACAATTCATAGATATGACATCACACCAAACCTGATCATGATATGGCCCTAATTAAAAAATTGAGAAGAGCATATTACTAATAGATTAAGCATATTATTACTATGCTTAATGTTCCATGTAAATGCATTTAACACAAATTTTTTTTTTTACAAAACTGAACCAATGACATGTTTACAACAAAGGTCTAATAGAACTCCCAACAATTCTTAAACATACATTATCTGATATGATGAAAATTCTTAAACAATTAAGGTTGGAGTAGACATAGTTATTCACAGTTGTTTGTGTGGTACAAGGAAGATTTGGCTAGGTCAAATCTTCCTTCGTGCTAGCAGTTATAAAAATTGACTAAACCTTTATTAAGAATTCATCATATCAGATAAAGTATGTTTAAGAATTGTTGGGACTGGTCCTTTGGCATGTATTAAATAGAATAGAATTTTCAGCATATTATTATCATTCTATTTCTTTGTTGTAAACGTGCCATTGGTTCAGTTTTGTGAATTAACATGCCATTGGTTCAGTTTTGTCATTTGTTTTTTGTTGTAAACATGCCATTGGTTCAATTTTGTAATTTATTTTCAGGAACAATCTGGCCAGTCACTGTCTACACAATACTAGTTACTCCTTTGGTATCACAAACAACAAAAACAACAAAGTTCTTGCATAAACAAGTAAAACTAATGCCTGGAAATGTTCCTACGTTACAGAGCCGACTATAGATTTTCCCCAGCTGGTCTGTCAGTGAGGTTGGGTTCTTGCATAGATCAACACCAAATTTAAAATACAATGTTTGCAAAGTCTAGTTAAATGAACTCTAACAAGAACTATGGATGCGCAAATGGACCTATAGTGACATTAAAACTCTCTAACCATTACATGATCAAGTTTGCTATGACAGTCAAGCCATGTGTTCAGATCATAACCAACTGTGTAAATGGAACTAAAACTTAAAATCAAACGATAGTCAAAACTAAGATGGATTCGAATAAACAATGCATACAATGAACTTGCGGAATGATCAATTCATCTACCTATTTTCAATAGACAGAGTATGATAACAAAAACATACTCTGAATGTTTTTTGGGTTTCTTTTATTCAACGCTGCTTGGAAGATCATCTCCTTGTGCCAATCCCGTGATTGGACAAGGTTTAAAAACCACTTCCAAAAAGTCTTCCAACTGATCCAACCAACATGAAATCAGTTGTGGTTGTTGGAGAACCAGACTTACTTTTTTTTTCACAAATCAAATAATGAAATGAGAAATGAAATTCACCTTTTTTTTACTTAGCAAGATTATGTATAATCAAGATTATATTTTATACTTAGCAAGATCTTGCTAAGCATATTAATATTAAAATCTTGCTAAGTATAAAATATAATATCTTTATATCATCTTTGAAAATTTTATAATAAATACTCTCTGCGCAGGCACGACACACAGTCTGACTACTGCAGGGTGTATGACATAAACATTGGAGGAGGCATGGCATCCCATGGGACATGGGGACATAGTTTTCTATAGGTGCAAATGCCTATAACTGACTTTCAAACTAGTTTCCCATTAGTTCCCTTCTTCTTGCATTTTTTTGCACAAAAAGTTGTAAAAGTTGTCATTGCAACTTTGGCAATTTTGTATCTTCCATTAGAACCACTTCATATGCACAAGTGATGAACATGCATATTTTCCTGAGTGCTATTAGGAGCTTAACCAGCAACACATTTACTATTGTGAAAATCACCACAAATCTATTTGTTGTTGGGTCTAGCATATACCTTCTATGATCAACTCTTATATGCACAACAGCACAGGTGATGAACATTAAGATTTTCCTAAGTAGTACTTTGAGTAGTCCTCCTACACATGTACTATTGTGAAAATCATCACAAGTCCATTTGTTGGAGGGCTACTCAAAGTACACATGTTTGGAGATCTGAAGGAAACAAGAGAATTTGAAGAGTCACGAGTCTTAATATTGTACTTAATATAGCCAACCTTCATTTAATGGTTCATTCAAATATGAAACAAACCATTCTTAAACCAGATTAAACTAGTAAACCAAAGGACATGCTTTTACTACTAAGTTTATTTTTGTTGGGAATATTGATTATAAGTACTTGACATATATCACAAATGTTTCTAATTAAGGTTGGCGGGATGATTATGCCTATCCTGAAAAAAGACTGTCAAATCATTATGCTTTCAAATCAATTACCTATCGACGTATCCCTTGCGAGGGAGAGAAGCCAAACACATAAAGAACATGCAAATAAACACGGCAACTGAAAAACTTAAATGGAATACACCAAGAGGTATCAAATGATGAATGCTCAATTGTTGTAATGGCAAAGCAATATCAGAACCATCCATTTCTAGAACTTGATTTTTCTATAGTCCTAATGATTTTTCTTATTTCTTGTATGTGCTTGGTGACAGGATTTTGAACATTGTTGACATACTTAAATGTAATACACAATACCAAATGATGAATGCTCAATTGTTGTAATGGCAAAGCATCAAAACCGTCCATTTCTAAAATTTGATTTTGTATAGTCTTAATTATTTTTCTATAGTCCTAATGATATTAAAAATTGTTGACACAGAGTGCTTTTTTTTTTATTATAGTATAAATGATTTTTCTATAGTCGTAATGATTTTTCTTATTTCTTGTCTTTTGTCCCTTTTTTATTTCCTATGTCTGTGCTTCGTGACAGGATTTTGTCACCTTCTTTTGATGGTATATTTCATTCACTCTATGTGGAATACTATTTTGTTCACTATTTTATTTTAGCTTCATATTTCTTTCATTTTTCATATACACAGAGACTACACATGCTGATAAAAAAATGATCTATTTGATTTAGGTTTACTTTTCATTATTGTAAATGGTTAATATTTCTGATGGTACTCCTTGGTGTATTTCATATAAA
Organism: Chamaecyparis obtusa; assembly: GCA_027943335.1. Classification (NCBI taxonomy): domain Eukaryota; kingdom Viridiplantae; phylum Streptophyta; class Pinopsida; order Cupressales; family Cupressaceae; genus Chamaecyparis; species Chamaecyparis obtusa. The sequence continues at coordinate 2,655,656 of BSBK01006717.1, forward strand.
AATAATAAATGTAGTAACGATGGTGCGGTGCATTATTGATATAGGCTCGATGACTCTTGTCAATGTGCCAAACTATCAATGTGGTGGTGGGTAGTGTGTGTTGAAGACTTCACGGACACCAAACAACCCTGGACAATAATTTTGGTGCTGCCCAAATAGAAAAAAGGTTGCTAATGTGTATATATTTAATGTTTCTAATGTAAATAATATTCATTATAATATAAGAGCTAATGTAGACTGGGCATCACAGGGAAATAATGGTTGCGGATAATTTAGTTGGGTCGATGACAACTCATCTGCATCTATTCACCCATCTCCACTTATCTGTGATGAAGGATTTGAGTGCAAAACATGTCAGGCTAGGGCAAATTCCAAAATTATATTTTTACGATGCCTTCTCTGTATTGTAATCGCATATCTTTGTTGCAACCATATGCAGAGATGAACTCAGGAATTAGTTAGTTTAGTATTTTCATATTGTAACTAATATTTTAATATGAATATGACATAACTTCTCTTTGCCTCAAGTGCGCATATATATGGTTTACATCTTTTTTTAGAATAATTCTTCATGTTTATGGCTCAAGTGAGCCCCAATCTGCTATCAATCACATGATTTAACGTATAGTGTTTTCTTGGTTATTCCATTTGTTCCTTGACCTTGACTATGGATTGATTATCAGTTTCAAGCTTGAGCGAGGCTTCGTACCACGCACCGTCTGTAGATTTGTATGCAACACTGATTTACAAACATAAATAATGCATTGAACGTAATCTACGAACGTTGTGTGGTATGAAGTCTCGCTGAAGTTTGAGCATCAAAGAAGTTTGAGTGGTTAGTATGCAAAGGAGATAGGGGATACTCAAAGAGTAATTACACCAGCAAATGAGAGAAGAAGGTATAAACACGACAGTTGAGAAACATAAATGCAGATTTCACAATAGTTGAGAAACATAATTGTAGGCATCATGGTCATAATTTTTTGGAGACAACGTAATTGAGTTGTGTACCCAAGCGATGCAGAGAAACTTCTGCACCTCTGATTCCAAGTTGAATACATCTGTTGGAGGGCCTTGTATTCATGAGCAACAGATGTAGTCAACTTGGAATCAGAGGTGTAGGAGTTGCTCTGCATCGTCTAGGTATACAACTCAATTACGTTGTCTCCAAAAAATTGTGACCATGATGCCTACAATTATCTTTCTCAAGTGTTGTGTCCCAAGACCCCTTATGACCCTTTACGACCATTTATGATCCCTAAGAATACATCTTAGAGGTCTTAAAATGTCATAAAGGGTCATAAGAGGCTCCTAGGAGGGGCCAGATGAGATTCCACCTTCATGTGGTTGGCCCTGTTAAGTAGAGAATGTTATACTCTTCTCAAAACAAAGAGAAGCTCAATAATTTAAGGTCTCAGTCCATGGACAAATTAAATTAGACTTACTATCCAAATTGGTACATTGATGAGAATCAATGATGGGCTAAAGTTTTTAGATTCTGAGAAGACGTATATGCAGTGGAGGCTAGAAGGGATTTTTGTGGAGATTTTCTAGATGTGGAGATTTGCTAGAGTGGCTATATACATACGAGGGTTTCCAAATTGAGTACCAATGCAAAGATGATGATCTAGTAACCTACGTTTATAAAACTTTCACAAATATCTTTATCTTAGTTTCTATAGTATTGAAAAAAATGAGTGGGTTGGACATTAGTGGTGGATCTATTCTCTCTTATCATTCTTCGTAGTCTCTTTGGTAGTTATTCTTTCTTGTAACTCACCTTAATCGGTGTACTGCATATATTTGAGAGCAATCTTTTCCATGGTTTTTCCCTTTACAAGTTGTTCCACATAAATCTATTATTTCTTGTGTTTATGTTTGCTGTTATTTTTGTGTTCTTATCTTTAAAAGGTTGTAATTTCAAAGTAAGTTTGGTGGAACTAAATATGTATAGCATGTAGGATTAAGGAAAGAAGATGTACAGTTGGAAATGGACAAGGAGCTCTACCTTGCCATACGCGGTGAGAAGTATCCCCAAGAAATGGGAATGCTAAGGTGGAAATGGCAGGTGGTGGAGAGTGGTAGTCCAAGAAAACCTTTCCAAAACTCTCCCACAACCCATTCAATCCTCAAAGCATCCCCCTCTTTCTCATCGGCTGACATGTTTGTGTGAAATAAGATAAAAAATGTGTGACTGTTTGTAAACAATAAACAATAGCGACATAATATTGTTGTGCTTAATTTGATAATCTATATATATATATATATATTTTAAATTAAAAATTTTGGTCACTTTTTCAACCAACAAAGAATAGACATATCAATGAGGAAGCTGTATACTTGACATTTATTCTGATGATTGTACATCACACTTTTGACCCACATTGGTCGCAGAGGTAAATGATATAGCAAGAAATTCTTCAAGGTTGAAGCAATGATTTCGACGTCATCTCCATCGATAATTCAACCACTGTTGACATCACAATTTTGACAGACATTTGATGTGTCATATTATCGATGAAAAAACTTTGACGACCGTTATAGTCGATTAGCCAACCAATGGGCGTCTAATAATCGACTAAACCTCATCAAAAAATAAGCTAAAATTTACTAGTGGAACCTTTAAGTGTTGAAGATGCATGTAATGATTCAGATTGGCATGAAGTAATGAAAGAAGAGCTAGATCATATAATAAAAAATGATACATGGGAACTAGTCCCCAGGCCTAGTGACAAAAATGTGATTGGAACCAAGTGGATATTCAAAAACAATATGAATGAAGATGGAATAGTATTAAGAAACAAAGCAAGACTAGTATGTAAAGGATATGTGCAGAGAGAAGGAATTGATTATTCTGATACATTTTCCCCTATAAGAAGATTGGAAGCCATAAAGTTATTTCTAGCCTATGCAGCATTCAAAGACTTTAAAGTATATCAGATGGATGTCAAGTCAACATTCCTGAATGGAGAGTTGAAGGAAGAAGTCTACATAGAACAACCTAAAGGATTTAGTTTATCACACAAACCATATATGGTATGCAGACTGAAGAAATCCCTTTATGGACTTAAGAAAGCCCCTAGGGCATGGTATGAAAGACTAGATGGTTACTTAACAAAGATCAGATTCAAGAAAGGAGCAGTAGATTGTAACTTATTCATAAGAGAGACACCAGAAGGATTATTACTAGTTGCTATTTTTGTTGATGACATTATTTTTGGTGGTAATGACAAGCTTAGTGTAGAATTTTCTAACAAGATGAAAAGAGAATTTGAAATGAGCATGATTGGACCTATCAAGTACTTTTAGGGATTGAATGTGCAGCAGATAGACAAATGTATTTTCATTAATCAATCTAAGTATGTGAAAGAAATATTAAAGAAGTTCAAGATGGATGATTGCAAGCCAGTAAGTACCCCTATGATAACAAGAATCAAGCTTTCAAAATATGATGATTCTATAGCAGTAGACAAGACCCTATATAAGTCTATGATTGGTAAACTCATATATCTTACTCAATCCAACAGTTGGTATTGTTGGAAGATTTGTAGCAGAACCTAAACAAAGTCATGTTATGGCAGTAAAAAGGATATTCAGATATTTGAAAGGAACTATAGACTATGGTTTATGGTATCCTAATTTAGAGAATGTAGAACTTCATGTGTATACAGATGCAGATTGGGCAGGTTGCATTGATGATAGAAAGAACACCTCAGGAGGAGCAATATTTCTTGGAGATAGACTAGTTACTTGGACAAGAAAGAAGCAGAATTTTATTTCTCAGTCAATGGCAGAAGTAGAGTATGTAGCAGCATCATTAAATTGGTCTACAATTGTGTGGATCAGGCAGATAATAAAAGATTTTGGATTCCAAATTGATTATCCTATTGTTATTCATTGTGACAACACTAGCACTATCAATATGTCAAAGAACCCTGTGATGCATGCAAAGACAAAACACATTGAGATAAAATATCACTTCCTAAGAGAAAAAGTTGCAGAGAAAGAAGTAAAATTGGATTATGTGAGTACAAAAGAATAGTTAGCAGACATATTCACAAAGCCTTTGCCAAAGGATACATTTGAGTATCTCAGGGAGAAGCTGGAAGTAATTCCATTGCCTGGATCTGATTAGAGTTTGCAGTAGTGCATCAATCCTTAGTGACTAATGAATGGTTGACTACTCTACTTCAAGAGTAGTACCCGTGCTTCTTCTTTTTTGGTGCCCTTTTCCATTGATGTCAAAGGGGGAGTATATAGTCATGAAAAAAATATAGTTGAGGAGTATGAAGTAAGGGGGAGCATATAGTAAGAAGATGTAGCAACAGATATTCAGGGCATTCGGCAATAGATGGAGAATTCATCCTTGGGGGAGTTTTGTTGAGGAAATGGAGACTGTTATAAATAATTGTACGTTTGGATTGGTAGTGTTTTTAATTCCATATGTTGCCATCAATGCCAAAGGGGGAGATTGTTGAAGATTTTCCAGCAAGCCAGTGTTGCTTGCATGTTTGTCATTGATGACAATATATGGTAAGCAGTGTGCGTTGTAGTTCTATGCAGAGAGCCTTGACCATATGTTGTATGGATATGTTATCATCATGATATCATAGACGCAGAGGTTGATTCTGATTGTAGTCAGTTGTGTAGTTGTTTGTATCAGTAGTGTTCCTAATAGTGTTACAGACAAAGTTCTATATGTGATTCTCAGTATGGTTATGATAGAGCCTTTCAAATTTATATTTGTGTTGTAGACATGTGTATGAAGCTATGATAATGGACGGAAATTTATTTGTGTAGAACAAGTTGAGTTATGATGTTTCTATTTGCTAGTTACAGTTTCCTGAGACTGTTTGTTGGAGCCAATAGTGTTTATAGTGTTTCAGTAGTTGTGCCTATCATTATGATATGCGTGTTTGGTTTTGTGTTTGGTTATGAGTTAAGAATGTTTGGTTAAGAGCGCATAATGTATTTCATCTTGAGAATAAAGTTTCAGTTAATTTGGTGGAGCCAACAGTGTGAAGAGACGCGTCTACTCATATTGAGTTGTGTGGTCCTTTTTGTGTTGCATGGTTGGTTTAGCCATTGGAGATGTTGTTGGAGAGTTGTAGTGTTTCTCTAATATGATTTCAAGAAGGTTCTAATAGACAGACTTGATTATATCTTTTGTAGAAGACTACTTATAGTCGATTAGTTTTGATTGCTTAAAGAGTAGCAGAAAATTGAAGTAAAGAAAAGAGAAGAGTAGAAAGTGTGAAGTATTGGGCCAGTAAATCTATATGTGAAGAAGTAGAGAGTGTATGTTATACATTGGAACTGATCAAGACAACAGGTCTATTTCCCAGTTCACCAAGATCCAGATATAGTGTGTATTTGTTGTGCAGAAGGTTGCAGCCTTCACCATTTGAGCAGTGTGCTCCTGGACAATGTGTCCTCACCCCTAACAGGGTTATTTATAAAAGACTCCTAACAAGGTCTGACCTTTGACCAGGTCACTGTACTTCATGCATTGTAAAGATAAACTCCTAATAGAGTTGTAAGATCTTCTAACAAGGATCATTATACTCTAGTGCAGTTTATAGTGGGTGCTAATTCCCACTGGGATTTTTACCTATTTGAGTTTTCCCGTAACCAACATTATGGTGTTGTGTTAAGTGTTATCTTATTGTGTAAGTGCTTAATGTTATTCTGTACTTAATTGGATAAAGAATTGAATCTTGTAGATAACTGATTCACCCCCCCCCCCCCGCCCCCCCCCCCCCCCCAATTATCTCTTGGGACTATTCCTAACATAAGGTACATGACCAAAAGGTCAAAATGGTACAAGATATCAATATATATGTCATCGAACTATCCATTGTCCATCTGCATGCTTTGGTCTCTGGTGGATCAGAAGGAATTTGGTGCAAGCTGTGAACTATATACTTTCCTAGCAACTCATCACTGGTGGATCAGAAGGAATTTGGTGCAAGCTGTGAACTATTTACTTTCCTCATAAGTCTAAATAGAACTAACATAGATATGGTAGAGAGAAAGAACAAATAACCAACACATTTAAACAAACATGTGTTTCCATAGCTTAGACCTAAGAATTTCAATATGGTAGGTAGATAAAAGAGAAAATATAAACCTTTATTTGTACACCCATATTCAGTACCCTTTCCCCAAAGATATATTTTCAAATAAACAATAATTATTCAATAACAATATTTGATCGATTTCGCTATAATTTACCAATTTTCATAACTTGTTTATAACTAAATTGACAAATAAACAAGAGATAGCATTATTGATTCTATTTTTTATATTTTAACAAAAATTTGAAAGATTTTAATAAAAAAAATTAAGATCATGTTCCCAATCCCATGTCCGATTATGAGGTGATTTAAACTATTAAATGGATGACAGATAAACATAATTGTATTTTCCATCTAATATTGTATGAAAGGTGAAACAAAATATAGGATACTCATTCTAATATAAAACTACAAAAATAGAACTTAAAGATTTAGAGAAAAGTAATCTATCTAAAAGTAATTTCTTAACCAAAACATTAAGTTTAAGTAGAGAACTCATCTACACATCAAGAAGCAACTAACAACTATTGAAGACGACTCGATTTATCAAATCTAAAAGTTCTCTGATCTATTAACTTGAGTACCCATTTCTCTTTACGGATCATCTATTTTCAAGTCTCAGAAAATATTGATTTGTTCAAATATAATATCGTGGACCCTTACTGCCAAAAAAATAGTGAGGAAAGAAAATAAAATAAAAGGCATGGCGCAAAAGACTTATGTCAGACTAAGGAAATTCTCGGCATTATCAAGAACTAAAATCTTTTATACATTGAAGAGTTTGGTGTACTTAAGCAACAGTCAAACTATAATCTTTCTCACAGGAAAAGTACTTATGAAAATCCACCCACATATATATATATATTTTAACAAGGAGGTATCCCCGCGGCCTAGTCCAGTGATCAGCAGTTCATATTTTGGGTACCTGTTAAACTATGTTTACAAAGAAAATGATAGAAATCATAATTTGTTTTTTATATTTGAACATGAGAATGAAATTGCTTGAAATTAAAAACATATTGATATAAGAATTCGACTGAATGTTGTTCGACTTCCAGAGTTTCCTATTCTTCGAAAACTATTTCTATTTACTGCACTATCTCATATAGATATATTTATACTTTGAATACGCCCAAAAAAATAAGTAAGAAAATTATAAAATAATATATTTTAAGAGACTATTTAACAAGAAAGGAACCTGGAATTAAATGATTAATTCTACAGATAGGTGACTTCTCGAGCCTTCCAAGAATTAAACTCTTGCTCCAGCATTTGGCACAGTCCCCCTCTTCCAAATTCCCTCTCTAGTTTTCTTCTACACGAAGCTTCCCCGCATGCAAATTTTCCCCAAACTTCCCGTATAAAAGTCGATTATTCCCTCATTTTAGCATGCAAAGTTTTAGTTTAACTACCACATTCAATTCACCTTCGAGATGGAGAGGAAGTTTTAACAATTTGTTCCATTCCTAATTTGACTCTTCATCTTTGCATTAAACTTTTTTGTTGGATATTTTATATTTCAATCACTAATTTAAACAGGGAACATTTTAAATTAATATTTCTTTCCAATACTTAAAATAAAACCGAAGTCATATTCGTATCATAAATAAAATAAAAACTTCATTAAAAATAATATTATGTACACATATATTTTCTCTCACACACACACTTTTAAACTATAATCAAGAAAAATAACTCATTTAAATCTAAGGCGTGCGTGCAACCAAATTTTACAATCATGCCACTTCCGAGGAGCTAGCCTCCTCTACCTCAACCACACTCTTGGCTTCAATCTTTCCTACAAAATATCTCAATCCACTCAAGATCTCATTAGTAGATTAGTCCATAAAACCATAATCGAATTCAAATTGCATCAATTTAATTGCAATATTAATCATTTCATCATTTGCATTTAACATATCTCATGTAAAACATCACCATAGAATCATAATAACATCGTAGTATAAGATAAATCATCATTGTAGAATCAAAATATCATCACGACATAAAATCTAAGTAAAATCAAATATAATGACTTGAGTCGAAAAGCACCCTACTAACCTCATGTCCCCATGCGGCTACTTAAGTACATTTTGTGCTTAAATTTAAGCACTTATGTGTTCCCTTGGAAATTTTAAAGTGTGAAAAAAGGATAATTTAGAATCTTTTGCTATTTTAGTGGAATGGCTATTATTTAGGAATTGAAAATAAGCAGCAAAATACATATTCATTGGGCCACTAGCTCCACAAATAGCTCCTTAAAAAAATTGAACAGCTACTGCTAGCCAAAATAAGCTAAGCAGTGGCATGGGAACATGTTGTAAGTCAACCAAAGTCATATAAGGTCGCAAACATGTCCTAAATATCAAGAATCTAATAGATCAAGTTATGACATATGGAACCACAAAAGACAACATTTGACGTATGGAATGCAGATTTTATCAAGTTTTTGTGAATCTAATAAAAGTGCAACACAATAATTGTATGTTTCATACGATTAAACAAATGTGGAAAAGACAAGTTAGTTGTGTGCTAAGGAAAATTAGAATAAAAGGTGAGCTCAAAGCATGAGCATCAATGAGATTGAAATTTAGAAATTTGGGAAAATAAAGAAAACAGAAAAGATAGGATATTATCTGCTAATTTTTTTGTTTCACCCAATGCAATCTAACTTGTTTAAAAATAGAAATTTCATATTTTGGAATACAAAATGATGCATCAAATTTACATGTTCATTTGCAAAGATTATTGATTAAGTACCCACTCTTGTATCTTCAAACTTGTGTGTGCAATCACTAGCAAACTTGAATTCTTTCAAATTTGTGTACTGCAATTGCTATGAAATTATATTTTTTTTGTGAAAAAATGTATTTTTTAGATGTTGAAAGCAGCTTCAATTTGAAATCCAACCTACATTCTAAGGTAGTGACTTTGCAAGGGAATAGACGTACAACTAATTAGCTCTTGTCATATTTCAATAGTAATTAATAAATATCCTTGCAAAGGATTGCTAAAAGATTGTCACAGTGATTAGCTATTATTTATAAATCTACAAACAGTGTATACATTATATGTCGACTATGAGTAAGGCGGATATGTGTAAAAAACACTTGTAAGAGACCTAACAAAATCCAAAAAATTATCACTGATATACAATTAATTTTCCATTTATTGTGTACAAGTATTATCTCCAAATTGTCATGTACACTTCAGTTTAAGGTGGGCTTTTAACTCAATGTTAGGAAGCTCAAATTGTGTCAATGTATGGTGGGGTTTTTCCCTTGACCACCTTCAGGATGGGTTGAGGTCATCTCAGTCCCAAACTATATCAAGTCAAAAAACCATTTGGAAAAGGACAATACACCAATCTTTTTGATGTGCATGTATTATTACAATTGATGTCAGCAAAGAATTGAACCCACTGGACCCATTAGTTTGAGGACACGGTTAAGGTCCCAATAAAATGTACCATTGACCAAATTTCAAACACCAAAAAACACAACAGATTTTTGCAAAATTTCCAACATCTATTCTTTATGATATGCATATTTTGTGGTGGAAAACCACAAACAAATTACAAAAAAAATCAATATTTTCGCAAATCTGAAAGAACAAAATGTTCGACATTTTTTTCTATCTTGTTAGCTTGTGGTGACTAATCAGGAAAGTATTGTACACTTTTCATTCATCAAGCATTTTTGAGTTGACACGTCAAACATTTCCCTAGGTTGACTCGTGAAGCCTTTTCTAAGGTTGACTCGTCAAGTATTTTAGGGTTAACTTGTTAACCGACATAAGCCTTGTTATATTGGCTTAGGGTTAGGGATTTCATTATGATGTATGATTTTAGTACTTGCGGCGGAATTGAGTTGTAAGGGATTACAGATTGTAATCAGGTTGTAATCACTGGATAATAAAATATTGGACTCGCTGTTGGTGGACGTAGCCCAGGGATTGGGTGAACCACATTAAATTTTTGTGTCTTGTGTTCTCTTATGTGTGGTTTATTATTTTCTAATATTGGTTATATTTGCATGTAATTGTTATTTCTGCCTTGTTAATCCTAACATATCTTTGGTGTGTTTTGTAGGGAGCTTAGCCGTGCCCTATTTTGATAACCTCAGTGTGTACTTTTGGTTGGACCCGCTTTACAATACATGCACTGGGTTATTCATGAATGAAGAACAATGAAAATATAGAAGCTTGACGTGTATAGTGGTGAAAACACACACTCAAGAATAGTAAAAAAAAGGTGAGAAACGATTAACACTTCAAATGACTTCAGTGGTAGTCATTCTACCTACACAATTTTCCACCGTTGGATGCAAATTTTAGCTCCTCACTTTCAAATATGGAAAAGCCTTCACTATAATAACCAATTTTGGCATATGGAAAATTGTGTAAAGTTTTACATATTCAAGAGGATGACCATCATAAGTGAGTCATGAGAGTAAAAGTTGGTCTTGGAAACCATGGGCATTTTGCACTTGAGTTGAACTTTATAAATATGTGACTTCTTAGTGTATTTTGTATAATAGATTAGATGTTTTCTAAATTGTTGTGCCAAGACTTTCACACAAGGCTTTCCCACATAAATCTAGCATTATCAATTTTCATTTGTTTAGATCTAAATTCATGTGTTTATCTAATGTGTGGCAATTGAAAGGGTTTGTAAGAATATTTTTGTATTATCTCTTTTATTAAATTTAAGATTTGGAAGTATTATTCCGCACTTAATGTTGGAAACTGTAATTGAAGCAATTGTTGTATTGTCATTGATGTCAAACCTTAACTGGTAAGACTATTGCTATTTAAGAAAGTACTATATCTATTCAATTGTTGAGAAGGATGTGGGCAAGGTTGATAACAATAGCACCTAAGGAAAGGTTGAGTTATCTTGGATACTTCAATGGGTACTTGATTATATGGCACAATGATAAGATAATGTTTTGCTTATCTAAGTAAGAAGTAAGACTAAACAAGTAGGCTTAACCAAGCAAAAGTGAAGAAATCTAGTTTAAGCTGAGTGATGTTAAGTGTCGACCGAGCCAGTATATGCCGAGTAAATTCAGTGTTGACCGAACATCAGTATTAGCTGAGGAAACAGTTTTAGTGGTGACCGAGCTTTCTAGTGAAGACCGAGGAGTTGAACATAGTATTAACCGAGCGTTAGTAATTTACATTTGAGGAAGAATTTAGATTCCTAACCGACATAGTTGAATTCTTGGATTATGTAAAATGTATTGACTTTATTTATTGATTGTATGGAAGCATTTAATGCACTGTAAAACATTTTATTGTAAATCTATTAAAAGATTTGAGATGATTCTAGAAGGATGGATGAAGAGCATAAAGTTGGAAAGATTCGATGAATCTGACCTAACCCTAAGATCTACAGAAGAGATTAAGCAGGAAAAGTTGTATTGACCTAATTGAGGAAGTATTAAGGAAACCTAAGCATGAGGTTGAGAAGGAGAGAATGTTGGAGTTGTTGTTATTGACTATATAAGCAGAAAAGGCTGAAGGAGGAGTTGTGATTGCTTGAAGGGATTTCCAAGCAGATCAGTAATGGAGATGGAAATGGATCATAGTCAGTGAGCCATCATAAGTGTACAAAATTGGATCTGTTATTTGCAAAGTGAGTTGTATGTTTTCAGATCAATATTACTTTTACTTTCTAATCATTGTATCCGTCAAAATCCTTTTAACAGAGGTTGACCTAATAGTCATTTGTATAAATCCTTTGAACAAGGTTGCATTCTAATGGAATGTATGTAAGTCCTATAACAAGGCACACTCCTAACAGGGTGGTTAAAATCCTTTAACCGGGTCACACCTGACAGTGTGTTTGTAACCTTTGACAGGGTTGGCTTTTCACAGAGCTCACTTCAAAAGAGTGAAAATATCAGTAACATGTTGCAAAGTGGTTTTTCCCAAATTGGGTTTCCACTATAAATCTTGATGTTAATACTTGTGTGATTGTTTTGGTTTGAACATTTATGTGTTTTGCAAGTTTAATACTACTGGAAAGTGGACTACAATGTTATATGTTTCAGTTACATATTCAGTAATGACCGAGTCGCTGTTGGTTGTTAGATCTGATTTGTAGAAGAGTTTGAAAGTTTATTTTATACATCTGGACTTGAGAACAACTGATTCACTCCCCCCCCTCTTTGTTGTTCTAAATCATATTAACAATTGGTATCAGAGCTGTTGGTGCTTACAGAGAACAATTTTAAAGGTACTTGAAGCAAATGATCAGGATGTATAAGAAGGAGGTACTAAAGCTGAATAAGGAGAACTTCCCCGCATGGCTGAGTTTGATGAAGCTACACCTAGTTGGTATTGGTGACTCAACAAAGTATTATATCAAGCATGACTATGTCACACCTGTTGCACCTCTAATTGCCGAGGAGATGGGAGCTAAACAAGAGCACAACCAAGCAATGTTGGAGATTGCATCTGCCCTAAGCTATCCAAAATTTGAAGACATTAAAGATTGCAATAATGCAAAGCAAATGTGGGACACTCTTGCTAACATCTATGGTGGAGATATAAATGTACTAAGAGAAAAAGTTGATAGCCTAAGAGGTAAGTTTGATGAAATAAAAATGCATGAAGGTGAGAATATTGCACAATATTGTGGTAGAATAAAAGAAGTTTTAAATGCTATTAGGGGAGCCAATGGAACTATTGATGATGAGACTGTTATTGGAAAATTTTTGAGAACTTTGCGTCTTATTTATGCCATCAAATTTTAGCAATTCAAGAATCTAAATATAACCCTAATAATACTCTTACTTTAGAAAGTCTTGTTGGCAAGCTCACTGCTTTTGAGCTTTCTAATTTTGATAACTTCACTGTTGCTAATGTTGAATATGCTTTTAAGTCACAATTGGTTCTGAACAAGTCAAAGAAAGAAAAGGAAAGATGCATCAGTGAGAGTAAAAGTGAAAGTGACACATCTGATGAAGAACTTGAGGATCTTGAAGCTCTTATGGCCAAAAGATTAAAAAGGGGAAAAGGCAAGTATAAAGGTAAACTCCCTATCATACGTTTCTCATGTAATAAAGTTGGTCGTATAGCTGCAAGATGTCCTGACAGGGATGATAAGGATGAAGAAAGAGATAGCAAGCACAAAGATAAAAGAGAAGACAGAGGTTACCGAAGGTACAAGGACTATAAAGGAAAAGGTAAGAAATCCTGTTACATAGCTGAAGAAGAAACTGACACTGATAGTGATGATTTTGAGATAGAAGTAGTATATGTTGCTATGAAGGATGAATCTGATGAGGATGAGGAAAATGCACTGATATCCTATGTGAACAAAAATGATAAATGGATTATTGACAGTGGTTTTTCACACCACATGACTAGTGATAAAAGTAATTTTGATACCTTAGATCATTTCAAAGGCAGAAGTGTAAAATTTGGCAATGATGCACCATGTCTTGTGAAGGGTAAAGGTCTGATTAAGCTAACTGATAAGATAGTTTGTGAAAATGCCTATTGGGTAGAAGGTCTTAATTATAATATGTTAAGTGTTGCATAGCTTAATAACACTGGTTACCTAGTGGAATTTTATCACAAAAAGGCTAAGATATTTGATGCTACTGGTGAACTGATTGGAAGTGGAGAACAGACAAGAGGTAATTTGTTCTATCTAGACCTATCTGAAGAAACATGTTTGATTGCACAATCTGATGGTATATGGTTATGGCATAAGCGGCTATGTCATGTTAACTTTGATAATATGGTACAAATTAGTAAGAAGAAGAAAGTGAGAGGACTACCTAGATTGAAGAAACTTGAGAATGTAATGTGCAAACAATGTCAATTGGGTAAGATGACAAAGTCTAGTTTCAAGAGCAAGACTTTTACTTCTGAAAATGCTTTAGATTTGGTTCATACTAACCTTTGTGGACTGATGGGTGTACAAATCTATTGTGGTGCTAGATATTTTATTCTCTTTGTTGATGATTACACTAGAATGATGAATGTTATGTTTCTAAAAGAAAAATCTGACGCTTTTCAATTCTTTAAGTGGTATTTGGCTAAGGTTGAAAAAGAAACAGGAAGGAACCTGAAGTGTTTGAGATCTAACTGAGGTGGAGAATTCATATCCAATGAATTCAATCTATTTTGCAATGATAGAGGAATCAGAAGATAGATGTCTGCACTTAGAATACCTCCACAGAATGGTATAGCAGAGAGAAGGAACAGATCTATCCTGGATTGTGCAAGAACACTAATGATCGAGAAGAATGTTGCACAAAAGTACTGGAGAGAAGCTGTAAGTACAACTTTTTATACCCTGAACCGAGTATAGATCAAAAAAGGCACAAATATTAAACCTTATGAGTTATGGAATAGGTATGCACCTAATTTAAAATACTTTAGAATCTTTGGAAGCAAATGTTATATACTAAAAGACAATAGAAATGGAAAGTTTGATGCTAAAAGTGATGAGGGCATATTCCTAGGTTATTCCACAAAAAGTAAAGCTTATACGTGTTTGAACTCTAACACTAACAAAATTGTGGAAAGTGCAAATGTTAAGGTTGATGAATATGCAGATAAAAATGAAGCTGAAAGCAAAAGGGAACTAGAAGATTATAGATCTTTTGTTTATGTAGAAGAAGGAGAGGCAAGTAACACACTTGCACCTGATGCCGAGTCTCGGGCTAGTAATTTCGAGCATCAGAGAGACAATACCGAACAACAAGAAGAACATGTCGAGCGACAAGAGGAAGCTATCGAGTATCAGGATGAGGCTGTCGAGCATTCAGAAGCTGAATCTGACAATCTTGTTGGTGAACCTGAAGAGCAAGAAGAAAAGAGAGAAGAACCTATTTTGGCACAATATGTAAGGAGACATCACAAGCCTGAACAAATCATTGGAGACAAAGAAATTAGAGTTCTAACAAGAAGCAAGTTAAGAGACCCTACATGTTTGTTGTGTGAATTTGAGCCTAAGACAACAAGGGAGGCATTAGAAAATGAAGATTGGATCAAAGCCATGAATGAGGAGATAGACCAAATAGAGAATAATGATACCTAGACTCTGGTGCTGAGACCAGAAAACAAAAATGTCATTGGAACAAAGTGGGTGTTCAGAAACAAGCTGAATGAGCATGGACAAATCACAAGGAACAAAGCAATGTTGGTATGCAAAGGCTACGCACAAGAAGAAGGAATAGATTATGGGGAGACATTTTCCCCTGTAGCAAGACTGGAAGGAGTGTGAACTCTACTTGCATATGCTGCCTAAAAAGATTTCAAGGTATACCAAATGGATGTCAAGTCTGCATTTTTAAATGGTATATTGGAAGAAGAAGTTTACATTGAACATCCAGAAGGATTTGTTGATCCAAACAAGAGACACATGGTTTGCAAACTGAATAAAACACTGTATGGATTGAAGCAAGCCCCCAGAGCATGGTATGAGAGGCTGCACAACTACCTGATACATATTGGATTCTCAATGACAAATGACACCTGCAATTTGTACATGAAAGATGAAGAAGGTAAAGGATTCTTGTTGGCTAAGATTTTTGTAGATGATATTATATTTGGTGGACAAGATGCCCTATGTAAGAAATTTTCAAATGAAATGCAAATTGAATTTGAAATAAGTATGTTTGGGGAGATCAAATTCTTTGTTGGTTTACAAGTATATCAAATGGAGAAAGGTATTTTCATTACCCAGTTTAAGTATGTTCATGAGATACTGAAAATTTTTGGTATGGAGGACTCAAGGCCAGTTGGTACTACCATGGCTACTGGACAAAAATTGTCTAAAAATGATGATGCTACTAAAGTAAACCAAACTTTGTATAGGTCCATGATTGGAAAACTGTAGTATGATGTTCACAGCAGACCAAAGATTGCTCTAGCAGTTGGGATTGTGGCAAGATTCTCTGCCAATCCTAAGGAAACACACATGATGGATGTAAAAAGGATAATGAGATATTTGAAAGGAACTGCTGACTATGGATTGTACTACAAGAAGCATGAAAGATTTGAACTGAAAGTCTATACTGATGCAGATTGGGCGGGAAATGTGGATGACAAAAAAAGCACTAGTGGTGGAGCTTTCTTTCTTGGACAAAGATTAGTTTCCTGGACAAGCAAGAAACAAAATTGCATTTCCCAGTCTATAGCTGAAGCCGAGTATGTTGTTGCAGTAGTGAATTGTTAAAACTTGGTGTGGATAAAGCAATTATTGGTAGGCATGAAAGAAGAAATCACTAAACCAATTGTCATCTACTGTGACAACACAAGTGCTATCAACATATCTAAGAATCCAGTGATGCACACAAAGACCAAACACATCACCATCAAGTATCACTACTTGAGAGAATTGGTACAATATAAAGAGGTCAGAATGGAATATGTGAATACAAAGGAATAACTAGCAGACATATTCACAAAAGCCTTACCTAAAGAAGCTCATGAGTATCTGAGAAGTCAATTAGGGGTTCTTCCCCTAACTGAGGTTGCCTAGTCAAGCTAGGAGCACTGCATCAAATATGTTGCAAAGAGTATCTGACAAATTGATGCAGAGACCAGTCACAATTTAGGAGCAGCCTAGAGTTGTGAAAAATACAGCAAAGCTGATAATTAGTCATAAGCCAAGATGACAGAGGGAGACACAATGTTACTAAACTGACAAGATGATATCTACATCTGCAGGATGTAATTTTTTAGTTGTTGCTTTGGCATTATTGTCATAGAGGGAGATGAATAAGATGAAAACACATGGTGAGATTTCATGGAAGATCAAGTAAGAGGGAGAAATTCAGAGGAAAGGAACTAAGAAGAGATCAAGTGGATGTTATTATGTGGACGGTCATGTAAGAAGGCTAATTGATTCTGAATCAAAATGAAGCTAAGGATATTATAACTATTTCTGATGGACATATAAGTTTTGGATTAGTTGGCGATTCATGTGTTATTCATATGGTGTTTCCATTAATGCCAAAGAGGGAGATTGTTGGGCACTGTAATTGAAGCAATTGTTGTATTGTCATTGATGTCAAACCTTAACTGGTAAGACTGTTGCTATTTAAGAAAGTACTATATCTATTCGATTATTGAGAAGGATGTGGGCAAGGTTGATAACAATAGCACCTAAGGAAAGGTTGAGTTATCTTGGATATTGCAATGGGTACTTGATTATATGGCACAATGATAAGATAATGTTTTTCTTATCTAAGTAAGAAGTAAGACTAAACAAGTAGGCTTAACCAAGCAAAAGTGAAGAAATCTAGTTTAAGCCGAGTGATGTTAAGTGTCGACCAAGCCAGTAGATGCTAAGTAAATTCAGTGTTGACCGAACATCAGTATTAGCTGAGGAAATAGTTTTAGTGGTGACCAAGCTTTCTAGTGAAGACCGAGGAGTTGAACACAGTATTGGCTGAGCGTCAATAATTTACATTTGAGGAAGAATTTAGATTCCTAACCGACATAGTTGAATTCTTGGATTATGTAAAATGTGTTGACTTTATTTATTGATTGTATGGAAGCATTTAATGCACTATAAAATATTTTATTGTAAATCTATTAAGAGATTTGAGATGATTCTAGAAGGATGGATGAAGAACATAAAGTTAGAAAGATTCGATGAATCTGACCTAACCCTAAGATCTACGGAAGAGATTAAGAGGCAAAAGTTGTATTGACCTAATTGAGGAAGTATTAAGGAAACCTAAGTGTGAGGTTGAGAAGGAGAGAATACTGGAGCTGTTGTTATTGACTGTATAAGCAAAAAAGGCTGAAGGAGAAGGAGTTGTGATTGCTTGAAGGGATTTTCGAGCAGATCAGTAATGGAGGTAGAAACGGATCATAGTCAGTAAGCCAGCATAAGTGTACAAAATTGGATCTGTTATTTGCAAAGTGAGTTGTATGTTTTCAGATCAATATTATTGTTACTTTCTAGTCATTGTATCAGTCAAAATCTTTTTAACAGAGGTTGACCTAATAGTCATTTGTATAAATCCTTTGAACAAGGTTGCATTCTAATGGAATGTATGTAAGTCCTATAATAAGGTGCACTCCTAACAGGGTGGTTAAAACCCTTTAACCGGGTCACACTTGACAGTGTGTTTGTAACCTTTGACATGGTTGGCTTTTCACAGAGCTCACTTCAGAAGAGTGAAAATATCAGTAACATGTTACAAAGTGGTTTTTCCCAAATTGGGTTTCCACTATAAATCTTGGTGTTAATACTTTTGTGAATGTTTTCATTTGAACATTTCTGTGTTTTTCAAGTTTAATACTACTAGAAAGTGGACTGCAATGTTATATGTTTATGTTATGTATTCAGTAATGACCGAGTAGCTGTTGGTTGTTAGATCTGATTTGTAGAAGAGTTTGAAAGTTTATTTTATACATCTGGACCTAAGAACAACTGATTCATCCCCGCTCCCCCCCCTCTCTGTTGTTATAAATCATATTAACACTTAAATGCCTTTCATAGTCTACAATAAATAATGATGTCCACTCTTACACTCTACAATACTTAAGCTTCCCTGTGATGGTGAGTAGCTTACTCTCCACAATACTTAATCTCTAATATATTTTATTCAAAACTATTCAATCTCACCAACAAATCATAGACATCTTAATAGAACAATTCAATATAAGTAATACTAAAATTTCATTAAAAAATTATCATTGAAATTAAATTCTTGAAAAATAAATAAATTATAATGCTAATATTCGCATTAAATCTTTACAAACTATTGTAAAAGCATCTAGTAGATATAAATCTATCAGTGCTTATTAGTTCTTGTCATAGGGTATAGAACTATAGGCAACGACCAGAATCTAACTAGTGATTAAACTTTTCAATTTTAACCAATCAAACTCCAACAATATTTTTAATAATATCATATTTTAGTATTTGATAAAGTTAGATACAAAATACTTAACTTCACTAATTTAAAAAATTAATTTATTATTCATCTGATTGGCAAACAAATGAGGTGATAAGGACGGATTTTTTGAAAATGTCCACCACTGCTAAAGTTTCATTATTAAATAAATTCTTGCATGTTTTAATTTAATGACAAGTTTAACTATTATAATTCTCTTAATTAAAATTATTACTATTTCTTTGAAGTAAGATCCATATAGTAATTATTGTGAGATTATTTAAATTGTACATTTAAATTTTAAAAAAAAAATTATAGAAGGCCAAGGCCAAATTTATTAATTATAAATAAGGTTACAAAACATTATGTTCGGTGCAGGCACTGGTAGGAAAGAACAGAATTAAGAAAACCTCCAGTCTTGCCTGGGACTTATTCAATCCAGATATCTTTACAAAATAAAGTTGTATGCAAACACATATACAGTCGGTCCTATAAAAGTTACAGAAAGCTAATTCTGAGCCATCCAGGCATTCTTGGATTTATTAAAAAGGCTCGATTAGAATCAGTCCTAAATCTATACCTTCTACCAAACTGAAAGGAAAATTACATTAGTTGTTCATTCAGGTGAACTCAGTCTATCTGTCAAGAAACATAGTCTTAGCCCTCTAAATAGACCCCCAGCAGAAGAGCCCTCCATCTATTGTAACCTTCTGCAAAAGAGAGTTAGTACTACCAAAGAATGTATGTAGATTATAAGCTTAATAATCACAGGGCCATATTTAAACCAACCAGACTAATATACCAATTACTGATGCCCCCCTTTAGATCAATAATTCATTAAATCTTCTAATTCTACAACATGACTTCCTCAAAAAGAAATCTGAGGGTGGAAGAACAAAGAGAGAGTTCTAACTAACGAAAGCTGACAACCAACCATCTTGCAATGTTAAAAGATTTGAAAAAAAAAAGGAGCCTTTCTTACTACAAATATGAATTTAGTATATACATATTAAAATATGGTTGTATCTATGATTTGTATATATACCTACTAATAGGCAGGCAACAGTTACTCAAAAGAACATTTGTGTAAAAATACCTACCCCTTGTGAAAATTCTTAACCTTTCATCTATGATTATGATTTAAAATAATGAAAGAAGAGCGAAAGATATTTCACCAAAGCTTGCTACGTCATAACAACAATCATGAACATCAAAGAAACTGTGAGAAGAGAATGCGCCTGAGAGCCAAATCGGCCACCACAAATGCAAAAATGGAAACTTAAATATTTCTAAATACATTTCATTAACATGTTTTAATATGTAATCTTTTCTCATGTTTAATTTGCATACTTTTGAAAAGCAAATTGGAATAAATAAAAAAGGAACAAATTCTTGTAAGATAAACAGATAACATGAAAGCATTTTATACTAGATTTTTGAGGACATAAGAGACTCCCCGTAAACTTAAAAGCAACTACTCATTCAAGTCGAATGCTCCCTTGCCTATTTACACAAACAAGAGCCCAACACTGTCAAAGTGAAAAGGATAATAGGAGATAGAAGTATATATATACCTTTATATATATATATATATATATATATATATATATATATATATATATATATATATATATATATATATATATATATATATATATATATATATATATATATATATATATATATATATATATATATATATATATATATATATATCTATATATCTATATATCTATATATAATCTTTGCCAGAGAAGTAGAGCAAAGAGAAAAAGGCCCAGCACAACATCCCCTACCACTCAACTAGCTAAAAAACCTAGGATAGCCACTTATACCCAAAAAAAGTCTTAATCCTTGAACCCTAAGCTCACAAAGGCCGGAGCCTCATTAGTAACAAAGCCAGATGATAAGAACTCCTAGGAGCAAAATGTTCTGGTTTGGGTTAACCTTTCTACAAACTGAAGAGAAAGATTCTAAAAAGTCATGAGATTTAGAAAATCAACAGCTGAGGGACCAATAATCTTATACAAGAGTCAACTTACTAAAATACCAGAAAGTGAAGGAAACTACACTTTAGAGATTATCTTTTGAAACCAGAGAAAAAGCTTAAATTGCCAGTAAACAGTGCCTTAACTAAAATACAAGATAAGGATATATATATATATATATATATATATATATATATATATATATATATATATATATATATATATATATATATATATATATATATATATATATATATATATATAGATATATATATATATATATATATATATATATATATATATATATATATATAGATATATATATATATATATATATATATATATATATATATATATATATATATATATATATATATATATATATATATATATATATATATATATATATATATATCCAAACTAATGTGTGTGTGTGGGGGTCTGTGTGTGTGTGTGTGTGTGTGTGTGTGTCCTAATATATGTTAGATGATGTTTTTTCACATATATTCAAATGATTATTCTATAAAACATAATTTATGAATAAGCATGTTGCTTAAAACCTCCATTCTTCTAGTCAAGACTGCTAGATCTTTATAATAGCATTAGAAAACTCTTATGTCATAGAAACTTTAAAATATAAAGTTCACAATATTTTATATATTGAAATCACCAGGTCTATAAACATAACTTTTTATCAATATTAACATATAACACATGAATTGAAGATGCTATAGCGCCTACCTCTGATTCGTCTATGAAAAGTATTTAAAGTATGTCTATAAAACTTATAAGGCTACTGCATTTTCTTCCAAGTCTTTAGCAAAAAAGAGAAAATTATAAGGTCTTAGCCCTTTCTAAACTTTATACAAGTTTTAAACTAATTATCGCCTTAACCAGAGAATGAAAATTACTATATAACCAGAGAAGGTCTATTTAAACATCATTCTCGAATAGCTCCTTAAGGTATGCCAAATCCCTTGCCAGGTTAGGGTCTCCTTCAAGGCCTTCCTCCACGGCGTAAACATCCAACCAGTCCCTGCGACTTGGCTTGTGAATTTCGAAGGCATTCATTAAGAATTCCAAGTTCCTTTGATAAACTTGTCTATCTGCCCAAAAGTCATCCAAATCTACAGAGTAAAGGATTGAGTAAGTGGTAACCAACCGGTTTCTAATCATTAGCATATTGTAGTTACCAGGCCTTGATATAGTAATATCATTCTTCATATTTAACCATTACCTTGTCCAAGTCTAGCAAAATATCCTTAATAAAAATGCTCCTACATAGTTTTTCCACAAAGTCTTGATCATTGAAGATATGCATTGCAATGGCGGTCAGCATTGCAGGAATGTGCGAGTTTTTCCTATACCTATCCTGACATTGGACAAACTAATCTCCCAGGCTTCTCAGAATCGCTCTCCAGATAACTTTATTTTTGACCTCCACAATCTTCCTAATTCTATCAATTGTTATGGTCGTATCAAAGGCCATTTGCCTATTCTCGCCTCGAAGCTTAATCAAAGTCTCCATCCCTGAGGCTACCTGCAACTTACTATAATTCATTATTCTATCGTTCCTGAGAAGTAATCGATAAGATTGCTTAGCTAAATAAGAACCAGCTCATACTCCAGTTTATGAGCCCTCATAATTAGCAATTAATGAAGTTACTCGCCAGTTGTTTAAAATTTCCTAATTGAGTAGACGCTTCCAACTTTTCCATCATAAATTGGTGTGAATCTCTATAGAGGATAATTGCTTAAAAATTAAAATTCGCTACCATCTTTCCATCATTCACTTCACTTCTAACATTAAGCCAGATATGCGAATCATTTAGGCCATAAATCCAACCTATAAAATATATTGATCCTAACCAGAACTAATCCTAAGTCTAATTTACCCAAAGAATCTTAATTATTCATACTTTTCACCTAACCATCCAAATGTAGGGTGTATCCCATCCATCATACTCTGCCCTTTGTCACATCATTATAATTAAAACTTATTCTCCCCTTTCAAGAAATGATAAAATGGATACTAAGCTTGACAAGGCAGCTGACCTAGCAATGAATAAGGGATCTAAAAAGAATTTTGAATTAAATAATGCATCTAAGTATAACTTGAGGAGAAATTAATCATTCCACCAAGGGGCACCCTATAAACCTAAGAAAAGAGAAATGAAGGAAAGCATAAAAAATATGACAAAAAAAAACAAGAAAACAACAACCAAGGAACAACAATCAAAGGATAAATGAGCCAAAAAAGAATGGAGAAAGGGAACATTAGGAGACCAGGAAAAAAAACAAAGGACAAAGAAACCTAAGACAAAAAAACCTAGGGGAAGAACAGGCACACCACAACAAGCAACTAAAAGGCCAAAGAGAGGAAAGAATCAAATGAAACACAGACCAAGGCGGCGAAGACAAAAAAGGCAAAAAGCAAGGTACTACCTAGAGGGAGCAGAATACACCAAGGGGGCATATACCTTGAAATATCCTGACAATCTACCCTAAAAGAAGAAAAAACCAACTCTAACACCTAAGAACTAAAACTCAACTAGGGTCACTGAGCCAATAAGACCAAGAAGCCTACCAAAATAGAGATCTACCTCTAAAAAGGAGTTATCTCCTAATCAATACTAGGAGAAGGGAAGAAAACCATACGCTATTTAAGACCACAAGATGTCTACAAAGGGACAACATGATGCTAACAAGGAGGAACCATGGACCCATAAGAGAAACCTAAAAGGAAACAAAACACAATCAAACCAAAAGGATGACCAGAACCTAAGCAAGAAAGGAAATCGAACTAGGATAACTCAAACCAAATCCTAAAATCAAACTAAGGCTAAGAGACAAAGGTTACAGTAGGTCTCCAAATTCAACCTTTTATCGATTATGGAACCATCTAACCCCAAATTAGCCAGGTTATCAGCTATGACATTCCCTTCTTTGAAGATATGATTAATAGTGAAATGTTTAGAGGATAAAGTGTCCAGAATCTGGTTTACTATACTGTCAAGGTGCCAATTCAATGTTTTCCCTTTCTTTATTGCATTGACTACTAGTAAGGAATCTCCTTCTATCTCTATCTTCTCTAACCCCAACTTTCAACAAGCTTTGAGGCCTTCCAATAATGTCGTGAATTCTGCTACGTTATTAGTACAATTACCTAGAGGACTAGCTAATTGGTATACAAGTTTCTTATCACAATTATGAATGCAGCACCCTATACCTGCAACTCCATGGTTACCTCTTGAGGCCCCATCAAAGTTTAGCTTATGCCAACCGATCGTTGGGGGTTTCCAAACACATTCCTTTCTCAGAGGGATAGATTCCTCTTTCCTAAAGTTTCGTACTAGAGGAATATTAAGTCCATTCCATTTGTTTATGATCTTATCATCCCAAGGTGTGAACCTTGCTTCCTTCAAATGAAGGTTACCATTGTTTACGGTCTCTACAATAGAAGCCTCTAACTTATTTGAGAATTGATCAAAACTCAATCCTATTTCTTTGAAGATTCTTCTATTGTGCTACTTCCAAATTTTCCAGATAATAAGGGAAGGGGACACTGTCCAAATATTCCCATAAAGATTTTCTCCTCTGTTCCTCGGCCAGGATTCAAATAACTCCTTGACAGTGTTAGGGCTTGAGTGGATTTCCAATTAAGTTTCATCATCAGCCAGACTCAACATTTATTAGAAAATTTGCAATTTAAGAAAATATGGTCTACAATTTCTTCCATTTTCTTACATAAGACACATCTAGATGGACCATGAAACCCCATTTTCATAAATCTTTCCGCTGTAAGGATATTATGCTGTAGAGCTGCCCAAGCAAATAAACCTGCCTTAGGCAAGCACACCTTGTTCCAGCATAAGTCTAAAGGGAGCTCCACTTTGGGAAAATTATGGGAATTATAGATTATTTCATACCCTTCTTTTGTATTGTACTCCCCAGATTTTGAGCCTTTCCAAACTATCATGTCCTCCTTCATATTTGGGGAGATTCTTCTCTCCACTAGGATTCCCATCAATTGAGATTTAAGGAGGGGTGGGATCTCCAAATCATCTAATATTTTCCAATCCCATCCTACAGATGGATTACCATCATGAATGTTCATATAATCGCTAAAAAAGATCCCCATTCTATTTTTTATAAGGTCAATGGCATTTTGGTCACCAATCAGGCTTTGAAGGGAAGGATATCCTCCCCACGAGTCTTCTCAAAAAAGTGTCTTCCTCCCATCCCCTATATTCCAGGAGACCAGATTACTAATAAGAGGCCTACATTCCAGGATAAACTTCCAGAATTTAGAATTTTTCAAAGGGTCCTTGATACGGAGAATGCTCAGTGGATCAATTCCATTCAAATACTTATTTCTAACCATTACCACCCATCATGTATTAGGTTCTTTGATCGTCTTCCATATCATTTTTGCCCCTAACGCATTATTTTGATCTCTAAGGATCTTGAGATTAATCCCTCCATCTTGTTTATCCCTACAAATCTTGTTCCAGGCAATTAATGCGACCTTATTCTTGTCAGAGGCTCCTTGCCAAAAGAAACTTCTTAACAACTAAGTTAGTCTCTTATCAATTTCAGATGGTAATTTACTATACAGGACATCTAAAAAATGGGAATTGAGGACAAAATTGACCTCAGCATTGTCACCCTACCTGCTGAAGAAAGCCACTTCCTTTTCCATGAGACTACTTTTTTTTCTACTTTAGAGATTACATCTTTCCATAGCATAGATTGCTTACTACTTTTATCCAAGGGTTGACCTAGGTATTTACTAGGGAAGGAGCCTTCCTGGAACTCTAGAACATTCAAAACTTCTTCTTTTAGAGCCTCTGGCGTATTAAGGAAAAAGACCTCTGATTTCTCACTACTAATACGTTGCCCAAAGGTGGCAGAGTAGTCTTTAAGGATTCTCTTAATGGATCTATCTTCTAGTAGGTCAGCTTTGCCATAGAGCATAGTATCATCTACAAATTGCTAATAAGTGGTAGAATCTATATTACTAGAGATTCGTAGACCCAGAATTTTCTTTTCTGCCCTAACCTTTTGCTAAGAGATCTTCCTAATGCTTCTGCCATAATAATGAACAAAAAGGGGGAAAGGGGAACCCCTTGAATTGTACATTTATATTTGAAGTTTAGCTTTGTTTTCAAAATATATTACTATTTATTAATTATAAATATCTAAGACCACCTAAAAATATTTACTATATTTAGGTAAGTAATTTTTTGATTAAATAAAAAGATTGGCATTCACCATCACAAGAATAAAATATTAAAAAGAATTGGTAATAAATTAATTTTAAAAAAAAACCTTTTACATCATCTAAAAGAATACATTGTACATAACCAAATTATGTTCACTCTTATTTTATCATTTTACATAAATATGCAATCAACTTAAATTTGACTTACAAATTTAGATGACATTTAAATTAAAAGTGCAAAAGTAAATTTTTAAGTTAATTTAAAATAAATATCTTATTTAGTTGATAGGCTATTTGTGGGAGCTTTGCTCCCTGAAAAATAAAATTTCTGCCAAAAAATTGTCAGCCTCTCTTACTAACTTTTTTCCGCTAGAATAAAATTAACAATTTAGAAAAACTAACATTTTAGAAATTCATTGCTAAAATATGGAAACAGCCAAAATACTCCATTTTTGTCAAAAAGAATTGAATAGTTATTTGGTATGAAATATTCCAACAAATCTACAAACCATCCAAAATAAAGCTGAAAATAGAGCTTTATCGTTAGCGATTGAATGTAATAAAAATATTGTTTATATTGCCTCAGGAAATTTAGTTTTTATGTGGCGCAAGATATTTCTAAAAAATTTGCAAATATTTCTGATTTTTATATTGTGTCCTACAAAAATGTGTATTTTATTGTAGAAGTGTGCTCAAAGTCATCAATTGCAAAGAATTTTGGAGAAGTGTCAAGTCGTTAATCCTCTGCATCTCATTATTGTGCATCTTGTTTGTTGGATGAGGATGAAAATTGAGATTTTTTATTTTAGATTTGAATTTTAAAATATTTTGCTAATTTTGCTCTAGAAATTTGTGTCGTCACTAGAGATTTCTGAAACTTTTACAATTTTTTGCAATTTTTATAGCCAGTTGGAGCATAAAAGAGTGTAGCAAATCCCTTGTTAAATTTTATCATTCCAAGGGAAATTTAAACAATCCAGTTGGTTTTTGGATATTGTGGGTTGAGTGCAATTTTGTAGCAAAAACATGTTTCTATTTATTGTGAAGATGTCATATTTCAAGACTAGATAGTATTCATAACCTCAATAAAATTTTTCATTTATGAAGTTTATTCACATGCATGCAAGTCATAAACAAATATCATTTTTCTTATTTATTTAAATAGTGTAAATCTATATAAAAGAATAGATTAGACTCATTATTCATCAACTTAACATTTAATATAGTTGCAAATATTTTTATTTTGCTATTGAAAAAAATTTAGGGATGAGAAAAATTAGGTGTCTGTAGCAATTATGTGACAGTAGAGAAACCATTCTAAACCATATTTTCAAAGGTCCCATTCTAATGGAGTGATGCAGGGAATTGTTGAATAATATGGTGTTGGCTTTACACCTGTAAATTACAACTACTTTAAATTTATCAAACTAATTCAAACTAATTATATATTTAATATAAGATTTGTTTCTTTGTTGATACAAAGATATTAGAACTATTATTGTAAGTATATTTGGGAGTTTCTTTAAATATGAAAAGAGAATATTACCTAATATTTTGGGTTGTGTCATCTTGTCATTGAGTTTAGACCTGAAGTAATACTAATTTTATGCCATGCCATTTCTATTATAGATTTTATAAGTTTCTATTTTAACTCAATAATACATGTCATATGAAGAATAAAAAGGCATTCATTAATCATTTCAAGAATAAGTATAAAAAGAGAGAAACATCAACTATTCATTAATCATGTCAATATATGTTTCAAAAACAAGTATAGAAAGAGAGAAAAAATAACTCATCTAAAATACAACATCAAATTGAAAATAATATATCAATAGAACAACCTACCAAAAAAAGGAAATCAATAAAACAATAGAAGACCAAAAAACACATGCTTCTATTGTAGGTATGCAACATGTATATTGTTTTCAAAGTTGTTGGACAACTATTTGTTTGTTGAAACCCTATGGGTAGATACTATCTTGTCATTGAGATTTTCTAATGTTGTTCTATGATGTTTAATGTGAAAAGATCTTGTTGTATGCAAATTAGTTGGATACTATTCTAAATGATGAATTAACTAATAAAAGATTAATAAATCTATCTAATAAGCAAACTACAATGAAGAATGCAATAACAAATAAAACCAAATTAACAATTTACCTTCACCTAGAAATGCAGCTTGTCTCCATTGTCCTCCTAGCTTTGATTTCTTGAAGATGTTGAGCTCTTAGATTTCCAAATGAAGCTCTTTCCCAAGATGATTCCAAAGTGTGGAGATTGAATGAAATGAGTGCACAACTAAAACTTGATTATGCAAATATGGTGAATGAAATGCAAATGATGGGATGATAATATGGATGCTTGATTGCTTGGATGCTAGAATGTTTGTTCTCAAAAATACCTATTAGCTTTCAAATGGAAACTAAGGCTCCTTTTATAGAGTTTTGGAGGATCTAGGCCTAGGTGGCAAAATCTTACGGTTGAGAATGAATGGTGGAAGATCCTAGGGCTAGAATTGACTTGGTTGAAGGAGTTGAGAGAAAGGGGGATGTAGTTGGAATGTGAGAGAAAGAATAGGGATGATGTTCCTCTCACATTGACATGGTGGAGAAGAAGGTGGAAGGGAAAGACACATGTCAAGTGTCTCACAAAGACCAAAGAGAGAAA
Source organism: Chamaecyparis obtusa (assembly GCA_027943335.1). Classification (NCBI taxonomy): domain Eukaryota; kingdom Viridiplantae; phylum Streptophyta; class Pinopsida; order Cupressales; family Cupressaceae; genus Chamaecyparis; species Chamaecyparis obtusa. The sequence goes on from BSBK01006717.1 coordinate 2,684,493, forward strand.
GAGGGAAAGACCTTTTCCTCACGAGGACTCTTTGCACAAGTGTCCTATGAGTCACCCTTGACCCTTAGAGGTGGCTTGAGAAGCCCCTTAGGAATAGGGAATGTCTCTTGACTTAGTTGTTGAGAGGACAAGTGGTCATGAGACCAAGTCCTATGAGGCCACATAGCCCTTAAGAATAGGACATGTGTGGGTGAGGATAAATATGAATAAATAATTAATAATAATTATTTATCTTAGCCAAGGTGATGTGTCAGGTGACTAGGTGGATGAAGTGGACTAGGGGATTTAGTCATATTTAGGTGATTGTGTATTTAATTAAATCACTTTAATAGACTTTTTAGAAGACTTAGGATATAGAATTAGACTATAGTGAATTTATTAAATAAATTAAATAATTTATTTAATAAATAGAGGAAACAAATATTAATTAAATAATAAATATTTAATTAATTTATCAAGTCAATAGTAATTAAATAATAAATATTTAATTAATTAATGAAGCCATTTTTAGGTGTATACATTTTGCCCCTCTTTGAAATAATGTGCTGGTCACATTGTTTCAAAAAAAAATCAAGCATTTTTGCTCCTGCCCCAAACAATGTCTCAGACGACCTATGGATGCCCCCTCGAGAGATTGATTGACAAAAAAAATTATGTGAATTTTGTAAAAATATATATATATTTTTTATTTTATTTTTATTTTTTAATTTTTTTTCATGGGGTTGTTCAATCAATCTCACGAACGAACGGTAGGAAAGATGGATGAAAATGGGGTAGACTGGAAGAAAAACGTCAGGTAGGGTCCACACACCAAGCACATTGGGTCCATAAGCTATAAATACGGTCAAGGGGTCCACAATAGGCTCATTGTGCACACTTGTCACTTGGAGATTAGAGTACGAGAGAGAGAAGAGCAGAGCCGCCAGGATGTCATTCCCCTTATCAGATCACCACTTCGAGAGAGTCAGACGCTTCCAGCGACCACCCGATTCGGGTGAACTGGTAGGTGACTCGATCCTGCTTTGTATTTCCATGATTTGATGCATGTTAGATTAGATTTGGAGTATGTTTAGGGTAGATCAAATGATAGATTAGATTAGAAAGTGTAATTTTTCGTAGCGGAAGATGAATGCGCAGTTTCGGCGCATCAATGCGCAGCAACTTGTGGCATAGGCGCAGAAACTTAATTTTACTGCGCATTCATGACAGATATTTGCGCATTCATAGTAGGATAGTAGGACTGATGCGCAAGCATGAATTAAAAGTGTGCATAGTTACTTATTGCGCATGTGTTAGGAAAAGCTGCGCAAATGGTCAGTAAAAGTGCGCATATGTATAAAACTGCGCAAATGCCAATAAATGTTGCGCAAATGTGGAAGAAGACTGTGCATCGGTAAAAACCTGTGCAAAGGTGAAATAAAGTTGCGCATGTATGTTTCAATGTTGCGCATATGTTTAGGTGGTAGAGGGTGGTCATAATAGATAGTTAATTAGGTCAAACTTGATGTCGATAAGCTAATTTGATCTGTAAGCGGTTGATTGTGATCGATTTGATCAAGATTGGCAACATTGTAGCATGTTCGCTAGTTAGCCAGTCTGAAATAGACAATTGATAGAATTATCTGTGGAAACACGTGATGAACATGTTTGAAATTGATATGATAGGATAGATAATTGATAGATCAGTTTATCAAAATCTGATAGGTTGATTGTTGTTGACTTGAATAGGAGGATATCAAAGATGTTCTGATGTCATGGGAGAGATATCCCGTCACACAGAACCAGAGACCAGCATTATCGGAGACAGAGAGACTGGTGATAGGAGCATCGGGACTTTACCATGTGATTTACATGCCCGAGATTCGGGCGAATCTGAGCATGATGACCGCATTAGCTGAGAGATCGCACTCAGAGATGAGTACATTCCATCTTCCGACAGAGGAGATGACAGTGACACTAGAGGATGTATATCGCATCCTCCGACTTCCCATCACAGGAGAGTTAGTGCAGTATGATCGACACGGCGGAGTCACAGAGTGCAGAGCCGTCTTTGGGGATGATGACATAGAGGATGGGGAGATTAGCTGGGAGGAGATGGTCGACATGTATGACCCTTTGCCAGTGGTTCTACATATTCAATATCAAACTCACTAAGTAGCATGACCCACTTAGCCAACCTGCCTATCAATGTAGTCTTGCTTAACAAATACTTTAAAGGATCAATCTTTGCAATAAGCTGAGTAGAATGTGACAACATGTAATGTCACCACTTTTGAGTGAGAAGAGCACCTAGTGAGGCTGTCGTGGCTGAAATGTAGAGCAAGAGTGGCTTGCCTGAAATTGGTGACATCAGAGTTGGAGGATTCGCTAAATACTGCTTGATTTTATTGAAAGCTTCCTCACACTTATCATCCCATTGGAATAAGATATTTTTATGCAGCAAATGTTGAAAAAGATGACTGCAATCTGCTAATTGAGAAACAAATCTTCGGATTGATTGAAGACGCCCCTGTAAAGATCTTAGCTGACTGATGTTAGTGGGGGAAGCCATCTCCAATATTGCTTTAACCTTTTCTGGATCTACTTCGATTCCTTTAGCTGAGACAATGTACCCTAACAGTTTGCCAGATGTGACCCCGAATGCACATTTCTTTGGATTGAGTCGAATCTGATATTTTTTCCATCCGGGTGAATATTTTATCTAACACTCTCAAATGACCAACTCTGTCTTTGGATTTTGCTAAAATGTCGTCAACATAATCTTCCATGATGGTATGCATCATGTCATGGAAGATCGTGGTCATGGCTCTTTGGTAAGTTGCTCCAGCATTTTTGAGGCCAAAAGGCATTACATTCCAACAGTATGTACCCCATGGACAAGTAAAAGCAGTTTTTTCCTGATCTTCCGGCGCAATCTTGATTTGGTTATAGCCAGAAAATCCATCCATTAATGATAACATCTCATGCCCAGCTATTAGGTCAACAATCATATCAATATTTGGCAAAGGAAATTCATCTTTAGGACAAGCTTTATTTAGATCTCGAAAATCAATACAAATCCTGATAGACTTGTCTAGTTTTGAAACCGGGACAATATTTGAAATCCACTCAGCATAATCAATAGCCTGAATGAATCCAACATCTAGGAGCTTTTTCAATTCTGCTTTCACCATTAGAGCAATGTGAGGATGCATTTTGCGGAGCTTCTGCTTAACTGGTTTTACACCTGGTTTGATAGATAAATGATGCATAATGAGATTGGGGTCCAAACTAGGCATATCACCGTACGACCAAGCAAAGTTGATTTGTCATTCTTTGAAGAATTTTGCAAAAGCTTCTTTCTCTGATTCTGTCAAGGATGCTGCTACCTTGAGGACGCGTGGAGACTCCTCTGTTCCAATGTTAAGTGGTATTGTGGGTTCTATAAGAATGGTAGATTGCTCTCGATCTAGATAGTTTAGAAGAGTGTCAATCCTTCCATCGTCAAGTGCCTCAGAGAGGTTTTCACCATCAGATGCGTCTTTTCTTTTTACTATTTTTGGATCTAATACTGCCACTGAGTGGTTTTCACCATTAGATCTACTGATTATTTTTATATTTTTATGACTAAAAGGATTGGCACTCTCTCCAAAATAGGCCATGTCATTGAGTTCTATCGGAAATCCTGACTTGTGATCACCTGGTGGTAAATGATCCCTAATACCAAGATAGTTAATGATCGCATCATCATTATGGAAGACATCAAGTTCTGGGTGATCGGGAGAATCCCAATCAATAAGGTCAGGACGGACAAGGGGCATTGGATCATTTAGGTTGGTTTCAAAAGCAGAGATGATATTGATGAAAAAGTTGGCAAGGTTTATGATAGTATCAGCGAAGTCTATTTCCATACTCTCATCCGAATTATCTGTCACAAGATAACGCGCACTTTGCTCATGATCAACACGAGTAGTATTACGTGGGACCAATCCTAGTGAGTCACTCATTGAACTCTCACCCTCATGGTAATTGTTACTATATTGATGGACAGCATCGACTCCTATTTCTTCAGAACCATCAGATAAGGAATCTCATTCATAATCATTAGAATCAGAATCATCATTATCCTCAAGTCTATTAATGATTCTTTGAGCTATCCTTTGTTTTTCTGGATCTACATACATGCCATGCTTTCTGAATTGTAAGGCAGGAGCTTTAGATGTCTCATGAAAAGGTGGCATTTTTGCTTTTCCTTTTGTTTCTTGTGATCCTTCTCCCTTATATCCTAATCCTGTAGTGTCTTGTTGATAATTAGGATTTTGCAAAATTGGTTTTATAACACCTTCTCTTTGTAATCCTAGAGGTCCTACACCTTGATATCCCATCTTTTGTAGCAAAGTATACCCTTTTCCATAGACATCAGGTGATATATAATCATGTTTAATAGCATCTTCAATCTTCTGTGTCTTAAGCCAATAATTTGCATTATGCTCAGCTGCCTCTTTGGATATTGTGCCCCCACTTATAAATGTGTTATAAACAAGTGTGGAAGGGGGTTCTGATTGTTGTTTAGTGATCAAAGACCTACCATATGATTTAGGAGATAAAGGTAACTCAGTGATGAAAAGAGCATGACCTAAAGTATATTCTCCTATACTTCTTTCTTTGATATCTATCTTCATCCCGTCTGATTTAGAAGTTGATGCTATATTACTAGGGTCATCAGGTGTAGTTGTAGAAGATCCAGTACGATTATTGGGAACCAAAGAATCAGAAATCTGCACATTGCTACAATATTGAAAAGGATTGGAATCTCGTTTGATAGTGATCTCCTGACCATTGTGAGGAAATTTTATACATTGATGATAAGTTGATGGCACAGCTTGCATGGAATGAATCCATGGTCTTCCCAAAAGAATATTATAAGCAAGATCCATGTCCAGGACTTGACAAGATACATCTTTGACAATAGGACCGATTCTAATCGGAAGAACAACGGACCCCTTGGATGATCGCTCTTCCTCATCATAGGCTTTTATTGTGATTTTCTTTTTTGGATCAACGACATTCTCAAAAAATCCCAATGCAAGGACCAACTTTAACGTGCAAATATTCAAACCAGCTCCCCCATCTATTAATACTCTTTTAATCTTGTGATTCTGGACAAGGACTTCGATATGTAAAGGAGCATTATGAGGTTGGGTGATGGATAAATCATCATTTTCAGTAAAGGACAAATAGTGTGGGGTCGTTAAATGGCCTACCATAGCTTGAAATTGATCAGGATCTAGAGTTGTTGGAACCTAGGTCTCTAAGAGAGCTTTTTCAAGGATATCTTTGTGAGATGGAGAAAGACGCAAAAGCTCTAAGATGGATATCTGGGCCGGTGTCTTTTTGAGTTGTTCCAAAAGATTGTACTGGTTGGAAGTATTGGGTATGGACTTTGGAACATAAACGGACTTGTTGTGAGTAGTGCTTGGTTTAGACTGGACTCCTTGGAGAGTAACCTTGGCTTGAGCACGAGTAGTAGCATGGATTGGTTGACTCTCTGATTTTCCCTTTATGGTAATAACATTGGCATAATATGCAGAAGGATGACGGTCAAAAATGTTACCAACATATCTATAGGGTGTGTTATTATAATTGGCTTGGTTGTCACCCTTATTGTTGGAAGAACCTCCCTTTTCATGCTCAGGAAGTGGATCTTTGAAGGCCGTATGTGATTCATTCGAGACATGTCCGTCAACACTAATTTCACCGCTTTCGATTAAGTCTTGGATCACATTTTTAAGTCTTTGACATTCATTAGTTATATGCCCTTTTCCTTTGTGGAATTCACAATAATCATTTTCATTCCACCAAGAAGGCTTCACTCTAGGTTCATAATCTTTCGGTTCAGGAAGCGTGATGAGTTTCTTGGTGATTAATTTCCGTAATGCTGATTCGAGAGATTCCCCTAAAGGAGTAAAGTTTCTTCGAGGTGAGATAAAAGGCAATCTTGGTTTAGGTGAATCCTTGGTGGTATTTTGACTTGCCGACTGATTGTTGTATGTAGCTTGAGTAGCATTGGTCGTACTTGTGAGATTTAGAAGAGGTTTTGTTGGTTGGACATTACGATTATCAACAATTCCGTCATTGACAATGTTTTTATTTTTATTCCAATATTTCGATTTGTCATTGTTGGAATTGGAGTTATAAGTGTTGGAATTGGAATTTGAGGATCCAGCATTGTCTTTGGAATAAAGTTTTATCTCACCTTTTCGGACCATGGCTTCCTCAATCTTGATACCATTTTCTATGAGCTTATTGAAATTTGGTGGACATTGCAATTGTAACCTATAACTCATTTCTGGTGTAAGGTTATGCACAAAAATATCCATCTTTTCTTGTTCAGGAATCGTTCGTGGATATTTAGAAAACAATTGACGCCATCTTTGCAAAAAAGTAAGGAAAGGTTCTCCATTCTTTTGATGTGCATTGCAAAGATCAAGCATAGTGACCTCATGTTTGATGTTATATGAATAATGAGTCACAAATTTGTCAAGAAGCTCATTGAAAGATTTGATGCCGAGGGGAAGTTTTGAGAACCATTCCATGGCTTGTCCTCCTAAACTTTGCGAAAATAGTCGCATAAGATAAGTGTCATTGTGAGCAACTTCAATACAAGCAGCACAAAACTCACGAATATGGTCTTGTGGATCCAAATTCCCTTTGTATTTGTCAAATTTCGGTACCTCAAAATGAGGAGGGAATGGAATCATTGCTAAATTCTTATCAAAAGAATAAGGACATATATCATCCAAAGAATACTTCTTAGTTGATGATCCAGTTTGAATATCATGAATTTGTTGTTGAAGCATCTGGATTTGTTGTAGGACGGGATCCAAAGATAATGTGTTTCCTTGCGAGTTTTGGGAAACATTACACTATTGAGTATGTTGAGGATCATTGGATTGCTGATTATTTTGAAAAACATTTTGTTGTTGATCACTATGGGACGCATTGGATTGTTGATTGATTTGAGAAGCATTGGATTGTTGATTGATTTCCTTTGCTCCATGAGGATCTTGAGAACCGTTAAGGATATCTTGATTTTGTGTAGGAGTTGGTTCTCTAAGATTGGTAACATCAAAATCACTTGGTAACTTAGCTCCTTGTTGAGCAAGCATGAGGAAATACATCTCTTTATCCAAGCCTATAAGTCGTTCCATGACTTGTAAAAATTTAAGATCTTGTGCAACATCCCTAAGTTTCTCATTAGTAGGTTCATCATCAAATGTGAGAGGATTAATTTTCTTAGGAGGCTGTTTGGGCCAAGGATTCTCATCATTGCTGTTATTGCCTTCCATTTTGTCTAGGGATTCTGGATTAATAGGTTGTTTGAGTTTCTGAGATCGAGTTTGAACCATAAAACGGATGAAATTGATTGCGGAAAAGAAAGATTTTTGATAAAAAGATATGGAGAATGATTGGTAGAAAAGATATGATAAGTATTGAAAATTGGGGTCAAGAAACAATAATCTAAGTAAGCTTGATGGTTAAGGATGATATATCCTGATATGATAAACTCACCAAGATCAAAGTCTGATAGATAAGGTAAATCTTCAACACCACACTGAAAATCTTAAGATTGGAAGAAAGTGCTTTGTTGACTCTTGAGGAAGGAATGATGATGAAAAGTGATGAAAGTGGTCAAATCAGAAATCAGAGGTCTATGTAACATAACTGTTTTTCCAGAATCTTACTGAAGACAAAGATGGGTATTTGAAAAAGTGATTTTGAAATTCCAAAAGCCTGTGAGAATGCTCTTTGTTGTAAATGCACAGCAACAAATGCGCAAGACAGTGCAATATATGTGCAGTAAAATGAAATAAATGTGCAGCAAATTTTGACAAATGCGCAGTGAAAAATGTAAATGCGCAGTTACTTGAATCGTATGCGCAGAAATTTTGAATGTATGCGCAGGTTGTCAAATTTTTGATGATTTTGCTATTTTGATGGTAGGGAATTTTTTTGGTTTTTGTTTTTCTGATGTTTTCTGGTTTTTGGCAAAGTAAAAATGCATAAACACACACACGCAAGACAAAGATGATTTTAATCTAATTTAATCTAGTATGAATGCACAAACACGCTTACAATCCTAAGGTTGGCAAGGACGATATCTGCTGAATCCCCACTAGGATAATAAAATTCAGCCACGCAAATCCACAGCGGACAGCCTAGGAACTTGGAGGCACGGGCTCCTCCTTACAGTGCACTCACTTCTCAGGCACACCAAGTTCCGAATTCAATGGGTCATTACTTCCCAAAGAACTGCTATCTCTACTATGAACCGTGAGTAATGTGGGATGTCTTCACGAGCTTGGGTGACTCCTTGAGCCAACAGATAGAAGGTTTTTTGCCACTAAACAAAAGTTGTTAATAAGGACATCCGTTCAGGTGGTTGTGATCAAGTCATTTTCCCAATTAAGGGGGCTCTCACAATCCTTTCAAAGTAAGGCTTTCACCTCTACTAAGTAAGACTTTAACGCACCACTGGGGTACTGGAGAAGATTTTGGTTGCCACAATGAATTCACACCTGTCTAATGTGAGATTAATCACACTAGCATTTTTTATATACCGGTTTGGAAGGGCTTGGCTTTAGCCTGTTACCAATTGGGTCATTCCTTGGGGTGAGTACCTATTTTCCCACCAAAGACCGCCCTCTAAAAATTATAACAATTTCTCTTACACCCAAGGTCCACGAATGGCGAGGGGAGAGGATACGTTGTTATAATTTTGGGATTACAATTATGCTATTAAGCAAAACACAACAAACGTGTGAATCTATGCTAAGGAAAACACACAAAGCAAAAACATGTCATATTTTAAGCCCAAACGAGATTTTAGTTTATTTTGCAAACCCCTTGGCAATCTACAAATAAAATTGTTAGAAAAATGTTTTTAGCAATGGGGTCTTCAAAAGATTTACGTCCTGCAAAACAGCCTAAAAAAAAAAATACTACCAGAACGAACAGACACTTGTCAAAATGTTAGTTAAAAATAAATCTAACAAAAAATTGAATTTTTTATAGAAACTGATAAATACACAGAACAATGTGATATATGCGCAGGAAATATGAATGTATGTGCAGTAATTGTATATGCGCAAAACAGTTTAATGAATGCGCAGCCTAGTGGAATGTATGCTCAGTTACTGTGGATGCGCAGCGAAAATGAATAAATGCGCAGGAACAGCGGACAAATGCGCAGCAATTATAACAGAGAGGAAAACAAATGAAAATTTTATGCCAGAGAATGGATGCGCAACGAAAATAAACAAATGCGCAGGAATCGTGGACGAATACGCACAAATAACCTGTAAAAAAACTTGCGCACGGAAAACTAAAAACTGTAAGTGAAAAGCCCAGTTGGGCCCTCCTTCTAACGCCAAAAATGTATGCAAATTAGTTGAATACTATTCTAAATGATGAATTAACTAATAAAAGATTAATAAATCTATCTAATAAGCAAACTACAATGAAGAATGCAATAACAAATAAAACCAAATTAACAATTTACCTTCACCTAGAAATGCATCTTGTCTCCATTGTCCTCCTAACTTTGATTTCTTGAAGATGTTGAGCTCTTAGATTTCCAAATGAAGCTCTTTCCCAAGATGATTCCAAAGTGTGGAGATTGAATGAAATGAGTGCACAACTAAAACTTGATTATGCAAATATGGTGAATGAAATGCAAATGATGAGATGATAATATGGATGCTTGGTTGCTTGATTGCTTGGATGCTTGATTGCTTGGATACTTGAATGCTTGTTCTCAAAAATACCTATTAGCTTTCAAATAGAAACTAAGGCTCCTTTTATAGAGTTTTGGAGGATCTAGGCCTAGGTGGCAGAATCCTACGGTTGAAAATGAATGGTGGAAGATCCTAAGGCTAGAATTGACTTGGTTGAAGGAGTTGAGAGAAAGGGGAATGTAGTTGGAATGTGAGAGAAAGAATAGGGATGATGTTCCTCTCCCATTGACATGGAGAAAAAAGTAGAAAAGAAAGAGACATGTCAAGTGTCTCACAAAGACCAAAGAGAGAAAGAGGGAAAGACTTTTTCCTCATGAAAAATCTTTGCACAAGTGTCCTATGAGTCACCCTTGACCCTTAGAGGTGGCTTGAGAAACCCCTTAAGAATAGGGAATGTCTCTTGACTTGGTTGTTGAGAGGACAAATAGTCATGAGACCAAGTCCTATGAGGCCACATAGCCCTTAAGAATAGGACATGTGTGGGTGAGAATAAATATGAATAAATAATTAATAATAATTATTTATCTTAGCCAAGGTGATGTGTCAGGTGACTAAGTGGATGAAGTGGACTAAGGGATTTAGTCATATTTAGGTGATTGTGTATTTAATTAAATCACTTTAATAAACTTTTTAAAAAACTTAGGATATAAAATTAGACTATAGTGAATTTATTAAATAAATTAAATAATTTATTTAATAAATTAAAAAAACAAATATTAATTAAATAATAAATATTTAATTAATTTATCAAGTCAATAGTAATTAAATAATAAATATTTAATTAATTAATGAAGCCATTTTTAGGTGTATACACTTGTATGCCTGTAACCATAAGGTTTGCATGATTAAAATAGTTAATGTGGTTAACTTTTTAGTCAACTTTGGAGTGTTCATCTTCATCTAGATTATCAACCTTATCCTTCCTTAAGTTTGTAATAGATATTTGGTAAGATTGTAATAAATACATAGATTTTGTTTAGGGGATTATGATCTTTCCTTCACAATAATGGTTATTTTATGTTCTATTTGAGGAATGAATATTATTTTCTTTTGGAAAATTATAATTAATACAGAGATTAATTTTGATTGTTTACTCTTCTTTCAGATTTATATGCTATAGTATGATTCATTTATCATGCAATAAACCACTCACAAATTTGATGCAGATTTGAACAAATATAATTTGCAAGAAAACCTCATATGACCTAAAGTTTGTTATATATCATTTTCATAATTCCTTCTACATACCATTAATGAATTACATGTACAAAAGACTGCAATTACTAGTTGTATACAATTTTATCTAAAAACATTTTAGAGAATGAATTAATTTTTTAATTTTTATCTAAAACTATTTTAAAATTTAACACTAAAAAATTCAATTTACTCGTTAAAAAAAATCTAAAACATTAATTTACACTTTTAATTATTATTAAATATCATTTAATTTTTTACAATGAAGTACATCATGTATAGATTGGATAAACATAGCTATGATTTTGTAAATTGATCCAATTGCAACTTCAATTAGTATTTTTTTTTTTTTCATATTGTTTGGGGAGAATTAAAAATAAATAAATGAATTGCAATATGTTTATATTTTTAAATTGGATATTTGACATTGATTTTAATAGAAAACATATACATAGAATCTAGGATTAATATCAAAATGAAATTCTTTCATTTTACTTAATTTTTAACAAATCAAATTGAAAACATTTTTTTATTTAAAACTAATATTAATCTTTATTAAAATTTATATAATTCAAAGTTAAAATTTACTAATTTTTTTAAATACTTCTAAACTCTTTTAAAGTTTAAACAATCATGTTGCTATTAGTGAATAATATAACATTATAATAAAAACAAAGCACAAACAAAATAGTGATATTGCTATCAAGATTCAATTGTGTAGTTTTTTTTCAAGTCAAACTCATTAATCATGGGTCAATGAGTTTGTAATTTTTTTAAGTCAAACTCATTGACCCGTGATTCATGAATCATGGGTCAATGAGTTTGACTTAAAAAAAACTACACAATTGAATCCTAATAGCAATATCACAATTTGACTTGCTGTAGAAAATATCTCCTACTTACAAACAAAATAAATAAATAATATAGCTTATAATAGCTACAAATAATATAATTCTAAGATTCAAAAAAAAGTAAACTACCACAATCCAAAATCAATAAAAATGCCTTTATGTCGTATGCATTTCTTTCTTCAATCCTAAAGTATTTCACAATTTTTTTATTTCTTTTTTAAAACAAACATCTTCAACCATTGCTTGCCCAAATCATTATTTTTTTCCCATTTGTCGATACTGACTGTTTCCTCTTTCTTAAAGAGGACATAAAAACTCCAAAGAGAATATCCCTTCGAAGTTGAATTACTCGTGCTAGTGGTTTTTTGTTACAGTGCAGAGACGTTCAGTATTTTCATTAACCATAACATAACCAACTCCAACACTTAGAGAAATCTATCAATATTAAAATAACCTAACTCTAAAAATGATGGCCTCAAAAATGCTGTCTTCCCTCATTGATGTGAAGGAGAAGATACTGTGTATGAACTAGAGAGAAATACCTATAAAAAAAATGAAGTATTTCCACGTCGCAACAAACTTATCGTGGTATTCACAAGAAGGAATATTTCAAGAAAAATGCCTTCATTATTTTACAGTGAATGACAGGCCAAAGAAACTCTAGAGCTTTAGGAATACTGTGGTGTAATAAGTAGGAGATATTTTTTCACAGCAAGTCAAATTGTGATATTGCTATCAGGATTTAACTGTGTAGTTTTTTGAATCAAACTCATTGACCCATGATTCATGAGTAGTGGTTCACACGAACCCATCTCTCATGAAAATGAATGAAACACTTAGCACTGTAGTGTAATGCTTATATAAAACTTTTTGAGCCTTTCTGTTACCAGTGCTTTTTGCCATCACAAACATCACAAAATCATCACAACCGTCCTACCAAAAGCTTAAAAAATGTTGAGCTTTCCAAAATCATTAAGACTGATCAAATTTCCAAAATCCTTCACATCAAAGACTTTTAAACAGGTCAGCTGGACATTTCAATATATAACATGGTTCAAGTTGAATTAACTACTCATATCTACAACTTAGGAGTAATCCATAAGTTTTACAACCTTCAAAGTAGATCATAGATTGCCAAAACTTTCAGACAACGGGAACAATTTCTCTTATTCCTTGAAATTAAACATTTACAAAGAAAATATAAACTGCCAAAACTATTGGGCAAAGTGGCATAAGTGTTGCATTCCTCCGTGATTTCAACTCAAAAAGACTTGGGTTGTCAAAAATTGGAGGCGAATACAACTTACACTTTTAAATTGGACAAAGGTGGAAGGAAGATTAGCCAATTTAGTGCATTGTCATAAATTCAACATTTAAAAATCAAATCATGATTTAGAGGTGACTTAAGGAAAGCAGAGTCCAGACTATCATACTCAAGATTTGAGGGAATTAGATAAAAAAAATTCAGATAAATACATTGACTTTTAAAATTAATTCTGCAAGGAATATGAAAAGTAAAAGAAATGAAATGAAACTACAAGTATACGGGAGGATCACGCCAAATTTCATTAGAACCCTTCTAAGATTGAAGATGATGAAGAGATTGGAGACCAACAAGATAAGAAGGGAGAGCAAAATCAAGGACTCTCAAAATGGCACTCCAAGCAGCCCTCAAGACATTCCAGAACCTTGCCAACCATGCCACGTTTGTTCTGATTTAAAGTATGATTTGAATGGAGAAAAGACACTCACATCCAAAACTGTAGTTTGTTAGAAAGGTAAGCCGATAATGTCAGCAGGTCAACACTTAACATTTGTGCCTCTTGAATTGCTGTGACAACTACTTGACTGTCACAACCATCAGATATGTGCAAATCCCTATTGGTGGGTTTTTCACAAAGTGGTTTAACCAATGAGGAGTTCATTGGTCATTACTCTGAAACGTCCGCCAGAAAAGTCAGCATATTTGCACAAACCCAGCCAGTTCATTCTAAAACTAAAGGAATTCCACAGAGAAAATCACAATATTGTCCATGTATATGCTCTCTACAGACAATGTTTTGGCACTTGATAAAACTTTTCATAGCCAAGTAAGAAAGCAACGCTTTCTCAAACGGAATGTCTCTCTCTAAAAACATGCAAGTCTGATCAAAGCCTTTCTGAGGTTAGAAGTATCCTCATCCTACTTTGAAGGCGAGGTAGCTCTTCTGTCATAAGTTGCAAGAGGATTGTCAACAAAAATGAATATTCGATGCATCACTTCACTAAAAGCCTTTTATAGTTGGTTCCGACATTCCCTTATAACTGCTCGGGATCAATTCTTTCACCAAAAAAAGTCACACAAAATTCCAAAACGTACAAACCCAGAAACTATTACCGTTCGTTTTGATTAATCAGCTGAATTCACTTCACGAATCATACTTATTTATTTTTGGCAACTTCAACCCAACTGAAATATCAACCAAAAACAAACCAGCGTTAGTGTATAAACCATTGAACTCCAATAGCTTAGGAAAATAATAGCGTTGCAACCAGTCCTAAAATATGCTCCCTCCTTTACCTTAAAATAAGGTTATAGAATATGACTATGAAAATTTAATTCATATAAAACCTACCATCAACTAGAAATAAAAATATTTCTGGTACATGCAGACTTAACAAGTTCTGGAATGCTTAAGATTACACAACAGAAAAATACCAATAACAAACAACAAAAAGGCAAGAGTTTAAACAACAAGCAGCCAACATTTCTGCTCCATACAATTCCCAAATGCCAAAGCTTAAACAGAAAAACCCTAAAATCATGCGGGCTGTTTACATTTAGGCTACTCAAATCTACTTCTCTGAAGCTCAAGCTCAGCTATAACATCCCAAATATATATCCCAGCTCCTAGAATGAGACGTGGATAATGTCGTACCTGTGATTAACCTTTTTGTCGATCCATGGCATCTATCGAAGCAGACAAAAAACCTTCATACAGTCTAACAACTACGATTTATGCAACAACAGAAGATGTAGATAAATAGAAGACAGAAAGTCCAAACCCTAATGTACTCTCACTCTCTGAATGAAGGAAATACAGAGAGTGAATATTATTGGAAACCGTGAAAAGAAAGGAGATTACAGTGCAAATACACAGAAAGACTATGTCTAACCCTAACGAGAAAGGAGATTGGCGTGTACCGTCTCATTCGTCGAACACGTATTCGAAAAGACCCAACGTAACAGATGAGACGCTGTTTCTGATGTCGACATTAATTGTTGAGATTTCTTGTCCAACACTTTTCTCGCACTTGAGAACATATAATATAAATTTTAATAATATTATTATTTAACTATAAAAATAATACATAGCAAAAAATTTTAAAATAGAATTATATTTTAAAAAACTACTATGTATTTTATTTTTAAAAGTTAAATAATAATTTTTTTTTTTATTAATAATCAAGAGAAAACAATTTATACAAAGATCATAGTCATAAGAGGCCCAGCCTCAACCAAAAGGAAGAAACGAGAGTCAGCTACAAAGAGGCCATGAGACATCATTAAAACAATTCTATAATATATGTTCTAGAATAATAAAATTATATATTTTAATGCTATAAAATAATTATATTTAAAATAAAAATCTAAACATATAATATAAATTTTAATAATGTTATTATTTAACTACTAAAAATAATACATAGCAAAAATTTAAAAAATAGAATTATATATTAAAAAACTACTATGTATTTTATTTTTAAAAGTTAAATAATAATTTGTTAAAAAATTTCTATATAATATATGCTCTAGAATAATAAAATTATATATTTTAGTGTTATAAAATAATTATATTTAAAATAAAAATTTAAACATATAATATAAATTTTAATAATGTTATTATTTAATTTTTAAAAATTAAAAATTTTAAAAATACAATTATATATAAAAACTACTATGTAGTTTTTTAATAGTTAAATAATAATCTTTTTTTTAAAATTCTATATAATATATGTTCTAGAGTAATAAAATTATATATTATAATGTTATAACATAATTATTTTTAAAATAAAAATTTAAACTTATAAATATTAATAAAAAATAATATTAAAATTTATATATATTATTACAAAAACAATAAGTAAAATATTAAAGAAAAAAATTTAAAAAGCATTTTTTAAAGTGGAAAAAATAATGTTGATTTAGGTAATCTAAATATAAAAAATTTGAAATAAAAAAGTTACTGCAAAGCATTCTGACAACATTTGTTTTTACTGAACAAGTCAGTAAATGAAAGGTACGAATGTGTATGGTACATGACATCCAGTCGGTGCAAATATGTTGCACCGTAGCCGATGCCCTAGGTACGCACCCTAATTTTGGGGATCTACGTGGACTACCACATGGACTCTCAATTTTTTATTTTTTATTTCTTTCATCTAATTAGGAATCCCAAATCAAAACTTATGGCAAAGAATCATTTGTCTATTGCATCAACCACCTGATTTACATCATGTCCAAAATGACCCCTTTTGGTGTGTCAACTGGGATGTGCACAGGCCCACCACCGAGTCTAGTTTGTCTTTCCATCAATACTGGACAGGTTGGCTTCATCGTTACTGGCCGCATGGCCACCAGAGCTACTTGTATGCACCGTCTTATCTTATTGTCGACTCCTCACACTCGAACGTCCCACCGCATTTAATACGTGTTACCTCTCCTTAATTCCACCACCCTAGTTATGTTAAATGATGCACAAACCATTTAATATGCCCACCTCCTCACCAATTGCGTCCATCTATCATTCCTTTCTATCCTGCCTTTTCTGGAGAGTTCTATTTGTTTAGGACTGAAACGTAAGTAGAAGAACACCTTGAAACTTCTCCATGCAATCGTTATTTGCTATGTTTACCGCCATTGTCTTTCTGATTTCACAAGGCAAAACTTCATTTATAGTGAACGTCAAATCTGTCACATTTTCTATTAATTCCTTCACAGTAGCAAGCACTAATACATTTGACCCTAATTTTCGACCAACATTTCCTACCAAGCATTAAAATGGTTTTTCTTGGTCGCATTATAGAAGGAAATCTTTCATTTTTTTTAATCCATTCTCGTGTTAGTCGGAATTGAGACGAACACAGACATAACTTTAAAAAAAAGGTTTCATTTCAATTCTTTATGTCTCATATTCATTTGCTACATTTAAGCGGAAAAGAAGAGTCGAAGGTCAAGGACACGAAGTGAGCAATTATTTGTGAGAAATTTTTTTGTTCAGTTTATGTTGTGAACTGGCCCGTGCAAGAGACACTATTACTCTCATTCACTAGTTGTTCCTCCTCCCCTCGCTTGGAATATGCGGAGAACTAGTTACATGTGTGTTTGAAACTATTGTATAGTTTCTTTGTTTCATATGAGATTAATAAATTGCATATGGTTGATTTGTCATGATAAACCTACCAAATGAAATCATTGAGGTCCAATAGAAACAAATAAATGTTGAGTTTGAGAAGCCAAACATTGAACTAAGTTAAAACACCATAGTTAGTATTTGAAATGTTAAAACAATGAGTATTTTCAAAATTTTGTAGATAAAAACATTGATATATTCTTAATGTAGAATTTACTTCCAAAGAGTCTAAAATGCTTCAAAGTAGGAGTATGACCATACCAAAGTTCATAAGGTGTCTTACCAATTCCATTCTTAATCTAAACTTGGTTCAAAGTATAGACTATAGTACTTACAGCTTCTCTCTAGTACATATGTGGAATTTTTCCTTCTATCATCATGGTCCTTGCTATTTTGAGAATCATTTTGTTTCGTCACTCCGTAATCCCATTCCAATGAGGGGTACAGGGACCAGACATCTAACTCTTTATTCCATTCTCTTTACAGTATCCATTGAACTCTCCTGATGTGAATTATCCTCCTTTATTTGATCTCAAACACTTCATTTTCAATCTTGTCTGGGTCTCAACCATAGCTCAGAAAGACCTTGAATTTTTCAAAAGCTTCATATTTATCCTTAAAAAATGTAACCCACATCATTCTAGAATAGCCATCAATGAAAAAAATAAAATACTTATCTCCATAGTATCTCTTAGTCCTAGTAGGACCACATAAATCTGTATGCACCAAATATAGCAATACATTGGAAGAATAAATCTTTCTCTTAAAATTAGATTTTGTTATCTTTCCCAACTAAAATTCCTTACACATCGCATTAACAAGTTTCAACAACTTAGGCAAATCTCTCTCAGCATTAGAAGAACTAATCTTCACAATGTTATCAAAATTGACATGACAAAACCTCTTATGCCATAACCAACTATCATCAATTTTAGCAATCAAATACCTATTCTCTACACTATTCGAATGAAAAACATTACCTTTGGCATTTTTACCTAATGGAATCTCTTTCCCTGTACTTCCCAAGATTATGCACTTCCCATATTTGAATTGTAAGTTGTATCCTTTGTTAAAAATTTATCCTACACTCAAAAGATTATGCTTCAAACCTTAAACATACATTTGAAATCATCAATATTTTTCTTACCATCAAGAGTAATGTATCCTCTATCTTTGATAAAGAAAGGGGTATTGTCACCAAATCTGACAACACCACCATCATACTTCTCTAATTTAACAAACTTCTTCTTATCTTGTTTCATGTGATGTGAACATCTACCATTTATCACCCATTCATCCTTCTATTCAGCATGTATAGAAAGAGGTTTCTCTTCATTCTCAAATTTAGGGTTTTCTTCCTTAATAGGTATAAACACAATTTTATCTTCACTCTTCTTAGATTCTTCATCAGTCACACCTTCACTAGTAAAATAGAACTTCTTATAGTAAATTAAGGTTGATACTTCATAGGCTAATGCTTAGGCACTCTCAAATTTTTAATCATTCTTCCTTTCCAAGCTCCGCGGTTTGTATCGAAAAACTTCAGATTATCCTTTATAAAAGCCATCATCAATCTCCTCAAGCGGTCAAGCTCCCAAAATTGAAGCGGGCGCTGATACAAATTTTTAGGAACAATACATCTCACAGAACTGAGAGGGGGGATGGGGGTAAATCATTTGTGTCCACAGACTTAATTTTTTAACCAAATTACAATCTTCAACTCTTAGAACTGAAACATAAGGAATAGTTAACAAGATATAAAATAACACCATAACACATAACACCAATTTTTGTGTCAGGGAAACCCTCTCAAGGGAAAAACCACGTTGGGGATCAAATCCACAAGATATTGTACTAGCACAAGAACCCTATTAAAGCTACAAAGGGAATGCACATGCATTCAGACTCACTAGCTACAGCTCACTGATCATTTAACAAAAAGGAAACAACCCTTAGAGAAATAACCCTAATATTACAACAAGGGTAACAACCCAAGGTGGATTACAATTCACTATGGACAACAATCCATTGAATTATGAACTAACTAATAGCGTCTGATATGAAAAAATAGTTCCAATGAAGCATAAATGAACAATCAATAGAATCCTCTCATACCTCTTCTCAACAAAATTGATACAACATCTTCACAATTCATACATGTACCATTCACGCCATACATCCAACCAACTCTCTTCACATTCACAAATGATTAAAACATTATACTCATCTCATCAACTTATTCCACAGGGTTGGCCAACACCACCTTCATTACAAATATTTAACAAATTACATAATACTTAACAAGTCAATCCAAAACATGTCACCAGGGACATAGCTAACACCCAAACAAACATATTTGAGCATGCCACGATCCACAGATCACACCATAATTATTTACAGTATGTTATCTCACCAAGTCAGGAAAGACCAATAGGAAATACCAACAAATTACACCAAATCATGAAATCCAATCACATAACCCAATGCGATCCAACAACATGAATATGACATGATCTAGAAACATTAGCAAGCAAGTTGAAATAGCATGACACCAACAAAAATATCTCTTACTCAAAATCGATGAACAACTATGTATTGTTTACTAGGAACACTGAACAAAAACCTCTATTAATCAATAATTATAGTTTTACAATGTAAGTAAATCATGAATCACTCAAGATGAGGACCATAAAATTGCCACACTGATCGAAAAGTAACAATATTACAGATATTACAAAATATTACAAAATATTGCCACATTGATCAAAAAGTAACAATATTGTCTAAGCTAGAGTGCCATAAAATTGTCTTTGATAAATTATCTGTAACTCACTCCAAACATATAGTGATCATTTGAAACTTAACCAAGATTAAGTACAAACACACCTCAACATCTCTTAAATATCAGAGTATCTAATTCTCATCACAACTCTCTAACCAATCAAAACACTTCACTATATAAACCAAGAGCACTATCCAAATTGATGTAATATGTTGACTTCAATGACAAAACCTCAATGTTAGCACATATATAAAATATATACCGATAACTTACCCAAAATGCAAGTGTCACACTTGCTAGTAGACTCTACTATCCTTGGTAAACCATCCACCATTCTTTTCTTGGATGATAAGCTCAAATCAACATAGCCAAGATGTCCATACCTTAAATTTCATAGCTTGGAGGTGTATTTAATCATACTCTCAAAGGTTCATTTCTGCTATCCATGCTTTCTTGAAAGGTGTACCTATAGATTGGTAAGATAAGCATTTATCTATCCTCAGAGGAAAAATTGGGTTCTCTGTCATTTGAACTAATGCAACTACTTTGTAATGCTCATCCTTGTTAGAAATGACACATTGTCCCTTCTCAATTAATATTTTTTACCCATTTTAGATGTGTTGTCCAACACTCATCAGATTGTGCTTTATACAAGGGAAAAATAGACATTTTGTATCTCTTTCTCAACTTTCTTGGTGCAGATCATAATAGATCACTTTTCCACAATCAAAATAATACAATTGTTCTCTATTTTAGTCTTAAACTTTACATTTTTATCAATAAAATAAAATAACCTTTCATGACCACTCATGTGGTTACTATAGATACTTTCCAAATATCAAACTTAAAGGCTACCCTTTTAAACAATATTGCACATGATGCATGTTGTGAACTAATTTTCTTCAACCACATTCACGTTAGCCACAATATTTTTTTTCCTTGACTTATTAGTTTTCTTTTCCAAGAAGCCACTTACGTAATGCCCAAATTGATGGAAATAATGACTTTTAACATTTGTCATATCATACATCTAATTCAATCCAAAATTCTTCTTTCCTTGTCCAAAGTTGTTGTGAGAGCTACTTTCTCCCTCATGGATGCATGCTCCTCTAGAGATTTCTCATCCAGTATTTTCTTGTCTACATTTTTCATGACCTTTTCTTATTGAGCTCCATCTAGTGTTGTTTCTTCCTCCCCCTACCTCTTGCACTGGCTTGATCTTTAGAAACTATAAAGACCGCCCTTACGACTGAAATGCCACATCAGCAAAAATAATAATGACTAAGGATTTGATCATAAAGTAAAAGGTCGAATGCACAAGTAAACTAAATACAAAGAGATTCTCAATAATATATAAGTAAAAGAAGTACAATTTTGACCAAAACTGTCCAAAAGATAGGGAATACATTTGTTTTCAAGAAAAGGGGAAATTCGACCATCTGTCGAATGTACTAACACATTATCACAATAATAGATGTTATATCGACTCAATATAAAGCTTTTGACCAACTTGACTAAATAACAACTCAAAAAGATATCGACCAACTATCGAATCAATACACTGTAAGATAAAGATTACATTAAATATGAACTTTCGTATTAATGACAAAGTAAATAACAAAATTACTAATACCGCTTGGTCGAGTACATAAGAGTATAAGCACTATAAAAAAAATTCCTTCCTGAAAGAAGCTATGATCACCTGTTCAAACAAATCATCAAAGGCGAGAATATTGTGGGAGTATGTTTCCACCCTACCATGAAGCAGTAACGCTTCCCCATAATCCTTCCTGACATGAAGGATAACCAACAGTAAAAAAGTAAAAATAAGAAGTAATGGAATTTCATGTTCAATGATAAGCCCATAAACCAATACAAATAAAATAGTCATGGTCACATAGAAGGAACATGTCATAATTATGACAACAAATTCAATAGCCCTTGCTTAGCTATCAAAGACATTCTTCTTTATTCTTTCTCAATCATTCTTATATAGAAAATAAAATATACATTATTTCAAAACGTTCTCAACAAGAAAGAAATCACAAGAATAAATCAACACATCTATTCCTTCAATTAATAAATATCTTGGATGCATATTGCATCATTTATAGAATCATTTCTAATAGTGTATGTAGTAAATGTGGATGAACTATTGTAGCATTTAAATAAATAACTAAATGCACCACCTTGCACACCTAACTATTATTGTACATTATACATAGATCCAAATTGACCACAATGGCATCAAGTAAACTATTGATAGGAATATCAACAAGGCAACATAATTCCTCCCAAAATAAAAGAAGTAATCAAGGAATAGGTAAACATTTCACTATTTGACAACATGCATGATATAAACTTATTCCAAAAATGATTATTGCTAATCTAATAGAGTAACTAGAGTCATTACAACATTTAAATGATAACCTTTCTCAATATTAATGAAAGATTCAAATCTCAAAAAGCAATACCCATCTTGCTAAAGAATACCAATTATCTATTTAGTAACATTTTTGAAGTGTCTATCGATGCAATCAAGTAATCCAGTTATATCCCACTTTAGATTTATGGTATACTCAAAAAGTTTCTAAATGAACAAGAAGCTACCCAACAGTTTCAACCCCTTAGTGATGCTTGACATAGGTAACATTACTTTAACATCACAGTTTATTAACATACTTGATGTTTCCAAAAAAAAGATTAATATAGTAACACACGAATCTAATGTTCTTTTCTGTAAAACAATATCCAAGTTCTTGTATTTTGTTGTTGTATTATGAACTAAAAAACAACTATCATCTAAAAATTACTACAAGATGGATGACCATGACACATTCTATGATTTTACGATACACCCATAATACAATTCATTAAAAACTTGGGTCTATCAAATGTCCAATTACCTGATAGCAACTTCTCCAATCTATTCTCAAATCTCAATTTTGGGTTGATCATTCATGTGTTCATTTGGGCCTAGAGCATCCTCAAAGCATATACTATGGTGTAATAGAAATCTTAGCCGCTTATTTGTCAGATTACTAATTTGGCTTTTGTGCCTCACAAACAGGAAATAACATGTTTGAGGAGACTCTGTCGAATTTCTTTGTTATAAATCTCGACAAATCCTTTGTGCGTGTTTCATAGATAAGCACGCACCATTAACAAAACTACTTTTAGTTTATATGTCATGTATAAATATGTTTGGTTTTTTTTTAAATCTCTCTTCTATTTTATTCTGGAATAGTACACAATAAACATATTTTATGTCGAGAAGAGAGTGCTGGTGTTAAATTGCTTCGAAAAAAAAACTTAATCTGAGATTTAGTCCATGGTAGGAAAGTTAAAGTAGGTCTTACCTCAACTAATGGATTATGTCATTTGTCCATTTGAGAATGCATGTGAAGAGCTTCCTCGTGAAATGGAAAACTCTCTCCAACAAATATTAATGTTCTACACTGAAGCTTCTTCAACCCTTCTGCAAGATCATATCTCTTACTGATGGCTTCTAAGAACCTTATAACATTTTTTCTCTCCCCCCTCATCTAGAAACCTTCGGCAAGCTCGAACAATATCTGATTCTCCATCTACCATACTTTGTAGTCCCTCACTAAAATACCATTGAAGAAATGTTTCCTTGACCAAACGACACATGCCATAGAAGTAAAGAAGAATGACCATCAATTTGTTCTACAACCATTCGGTCCAAGAAGGCTATGAACAAAAAGGTCATACAAAAATAAGTCCAGCGACGTTCTCCTTGTACTTGATTGAGAATAATGTCAAGATATAAGCCCCTGTTGTCACACTCATGCAAATAAACTCCCGAAGCGCAAAGTAGTCAAGGACTTGAACAACCTGCTCAGCCAGGTCATCTACCGTAGGGACAGGAATATTTGATGAAATAGATGCAGCTCCCAACTGCAAGAACACTCATACCCTGGTGCATCTATATGATAAATAAAGATTATGGAATAGCAAGGAGGCGTCCCTGGGTCAGAAGAATAAACCTTGAAAGTAGGACATATAATTCAAAGCAATGTCTAGACAAGTGATGAGAAATGGTTTTTCCTGATCTCCACATAGAAAGACTGAGACAAGACCATAACTAGTTTTCACAACATGCTACTGTCCACCATAGGGGATAATTTTAATGTCCACGGACTCAGAGCCACTGGGATTGCCCGTACCAAAGTAGGAACAAGCGTTTAAAGAAGAAATTAACGTCCTGAACTATTTTTCTCTTCATACAATCCCGAACTTTTAGGGCTCGTTTGGTGTATGGAATTAACTTATCTAGAATAGGCCTATTCTAGAATAAGGGCCTATTCTAGAATTAATTAATGCTCAAAACGAAAGGTGGAATAAGCTATTTTGCGTTTGGATCCCATAATGTCGAATTGGAATAAAAGGTTATTTTTTATTTTTTTAATTAATTTGAACAATATGTATTTTTAACTTGTGTACACACATACACATACACATATACACATATACACACATACACATACACACACACGTGTGTATATATACACTTATATGCACACATACACACATATATACACATATATGTGGGTGTATAAACACAAATGTGTATATACACGTGTGTGTAATGTGTATATACACACATGTGTGTATACACACACGTGTATATACACATTTGTGTGTATACACACACATGTATGTATATATACACACACATGTATATATACACACATGTATATATACACACATGTGTATATATATACATACCCACATTAAAAAAAAAGATTTAAAATTTTTTTTAAAATAAAAATAAAAATTAATAAAATAAAATAAATTTGAATCCATAAATAGCTTATTCTCGAATAAGAAATGAATTCCAACCTTTTTTTGAGAATTAACTTATGCAAGCATTGGCCCCAAAATGGGGATACGTTTTCTAATTCGAGAATAAGGAAAATGCCCACAAACAGAGAATAAATTTATTCTACCATTAACTAATGCTTATTCCAAGTTAATTCCTAGTGCCAAACGGGCCCTTACCTCCTCCCTCCTCCATTCTAGTGATCTGTCTCTCCCTTCCAATTTTTGATTCACGTCCCCTTTCAAAGTGTTCATGGGAGGTGTTCTATTCTCCTAAATGTTTGGCGGTGGTTAAAAAAAATTAAAAATCCTTTACTTTCTATTTTTCCTTACTTTTTGTACATGGGTTACATCTCATGTGTCCATTTGATTTCCCCAAAACAAATTCAATGTTCACCTCAAGTTTACCATAAAACTTATTGTTCATAACTAAAATCAAGGAGTAAATTTAAGAAGTGTTTAAGTTGAGATGACACTTGTTAAGTCCCCACTTATGGGTACCTTAGATTTAGCAAAAACTCTTTTAAAAATCGATTCAAGCATAATAAAAATAAAGTAACTACCAGTTTACTTTAGGCCCCGTTTGTTTGCGGAATTGGAATTTGCGTCAAAACCTAATTATCTCAAAATCAGGTTTTGATATTCCGGTTTTGTATATTCGGAAGATGTTTTGGACCGTTTGGTTGACCCGGAAGATGGATGAGACAATCCATCTTCTGCGTTTGGTTGTCATTTTCGAAATTGGAATTGGAAGTAAGAAATTCCTATTTATGTGTTTGGTTTGCAATTTCAAATTGGAATTGGAATTACAATATCCATTTTTTGTTTTGGTTCTACATTTTGAATTGGAATTAGAATTTAATTCTTAATTTAATATTTTATTATTTTGGTCCATTTTTTATGTATAGTTTTTTTATATTAATTTATATTTTTATGTAGTAAATCATAAACAAAATTTAATATATTTTTTTCAATTTTGTGAACAGTAAACTTAACTTTTTTCAATAACTTTATACATTTATTATTTTGGTCCATTCTTTATGTATAGTTTTTTTTATATTAATTTATATTTTTATGTAGTAAATCATAAACAAAATTTAATATATTTTTTTCAATATTGTGAACAGTAAAATTAACTTTTTTGAATAATTTTATACATTATCATAAACAATATTATAACAAAAAAATAATTATAACATTGCTCGATATCACATCAAAATATAAATAAGTCATCTAGTCCACATATATATCTATCTCCAACAAATGATCAAACTAAATAGTACGATTGTTGCACAAAGAAAACATCGTAAAAATAAGATTTCGACTTTATATGTAGCCTCCGCTTTTGCCATAGTTTTCTCGACTCTTTTGCAATTCTTGCACTCGTCATCTACAACAGATCTGTGTGTAGAACGTACTGATGATGTAGACAATGATGAGGTGTCATTGACCCATCGAAAGTACTCGCATCCACCTCCATCCTACAATACAAAACTAAGTTAGTCTCGCTATAATGACTAATATTTATTCTTTGTAAACATTTAAATATTGTGCAATTAACAACCTTAGTGTAGTTTTTACAACCCCAAAATTTACGGCCTGGATTTTCCTCTGTCTGTGACTTCCTCAACACACAACGCAATCCATCACCCTAGTCACACATAGGAACATTCCTCGTAGCCATCAGCACTATATCAAGCAAAAATTTGTTCATTCATACTAATTTTGTTCGCTATAACAACATGACTATACTCTATGAGTACAAATTGAAAAAGTTATACAAAAAATATAATGACACAACTATAGCATCAGATATAACAATATCCATGAACTGGTTGGTGGTGTGAAAACACACCGTTAAATAAGAAAACGCAAGTAGATCCACGGTCTACGCCCTTATGCCCCACATTCAATGATCAATCCTGCATCTACAAAGTAAACATGATACAAAAACTAAAACTTATTTATTTTTAAATGGAATACACCAAGGAGTACCATCAGAAATTTTGACCGTTTACAAACATGAACAGTAAACAATCATCAGATAGCTCATTTTTTTATTAGCATATGTGGATATTTTTTGCATCGATGTTTGAAATACCTTCTGGATTCAATTGTGTAGATAGTTTTGGATCACACTCTGTGATTCATCATCAGGATTGCAATAGATAGTTTGAGACCAAAATGATTGTAATAGACCAAAATGATGGACTTTTCTCTCAGTCATTTTTATCTCTTCCATCCTGATGAAGGATCATAGAGTGTGACCGTAAAATATCTACAAAATTGAATCCAGAAGCTATTTCAAACATATTTAATGTCAACATATGTGTAGTCTCACTTTATCATCATACATGTGTAGTCTCAAAACTATCCATTTCTATTTTTGTACCTATCACAGGGTTTTTAAAAATGAATGAAAAATGAAAAGAAATTGAAGATGAAATAGAGCATTGAACAAAGTAGAATTATTTAACTTAATTTCGTAACACAACAATTATAACAAGATGGTTATACATACAAAATCATGAACAATATAGTCGTCTACCAAAACACATTTATAAAATCATGTCTAAAGAACTAGAAATAGATAGTTAAGAGACTACACCTTAACAATGCATTAAATGAAGCATTCATCATGTGGTACTCCTTCGTGTATTCCACTTAAATATGTTAAAAACAACGACACTAAAAAATGCAAGCTAAAAAGCACATTAATGAAAACAATGGTCAAGGTAGGGCATGCTTGTTTCCTACCTTGAAGTGGAGAGAAAAACTCAAAATTCAAAGGAAAAATGAAAGAAATAAGTTGATTAACACAAAATTAACACAATAAGTATACCAGTGGGTACTTACTAGTGGCTACTGTATACCAGTGTATACGAAAACAAAGAGGGAAAAATGAAAGAAATAAGTTGATTGGGTTGACACCTGATCCCAAGATTGGAAAAAATCCGCATTTGGAAAAAATCGTTGCAAATTTAATAAAACCGTCAGGTCTGCATCTTCATGAATTCATGATAAAGTTTGATAAAGTATGTTGGGATGAATTAGCACATCATAAGTGACAATCATCAACCATAAACAATCATAAACAATCAACAGTGTATGTGAACAACTATGATAAAGTATGTAGAAAATAACTATAATCCACCATATGTGGTTGCAATCCAGTCCACTCTCTCGTCCTCACTCATCAACAAGAACCCTTTTTCTCTTTCACACTCAACCATGAAGGTGTCGTATACCCTCAGGAATACAGCTCGACTCAATTGAGGGATGGATTTGAGAGTGCTATATGCATCCGTCAAAGTATTCTCATGAGCAGATGTATCAATTTTGTGAAGGTGCACATTGCTCATGCCCTCTTTTATTTTCTTCATTGTTTCACACATGGAATCCAAGGAAGTGGCCGCACTTGCCTTCCTCCTCCTTCCCCCCCTTTTGACTGATGATGTAGGGGTTCCTCTACCACTTGCACTTGGAGTGGACTGATAAGGGTCGTCGTCCAAATCAGCACACTAATACATTTGGGGGCATTTTGCGATGGCTATGTGTCGCCATTGCGACGGCTATGTGTCGCAATAGCAACACCCATAGACGTCGCTATTTTTTAGTCGCAAATTGCGACGTCTATGGGTAGTCGTCGCCATTGCGACGCCCTCCCGTCGCAATGTCACTAAGATTTGTTAGCGGCATGGGCGTCGCCCCCCCGTCGCATGGCTTTGGAGGGCCGTCGCAATTGCGACGGGCCTCCCAAGCAATTGCGACGGGCGCCTGCATCGCATTACGACGGGCTCCCGTCGCAATTGCGACGCCCGTGGGTGGATTAAAAAAAAATTTATTTAATACATTGCTAATGAACCACATTAATGCTTTTTTCTTTCAACAAATGAGGACAGCCACTGTAAAGACAACATGATAATGTAAACTCACTGTAAGGATAGTCACAAATGAGGACATCTCACAGTGACTGTCCCTTGTGTAATTGCCACTTGAATGTATTGCTATTCAGCCACATTAATGCTTTTATTCTTCAACAAATGAGGATAGTCACTCTAAAGACAACATGATAATGTACACTCACAGTGAGTGTACATTATCATGTTGTCTTTACAGTGACTATCCTCATTTGTTGAAGAAGAAAAGCATTAATGTGGCTGAATAGCAATACATTCAAGTGGCAATTACACTAGGGACAGTCACTGTGAGATGTCCTCATTTGTGACTGTCCTTACAGTGAGTGTACATTATCATGTTGTCTTTACAGTGAGTGTACATTATCATGTTGTCTTTACAGTGTCAATATATGCATTATTACTTAAACTGAAGAGTACTCTAAATAATATGTCATTGTGGAGTTCTGATTGCTTCCAATTTGATATACGCTTGTTCTACTTATGTATCCAGCATCATGTAAGAAAAGTTGATGCTTTTAAAATAGATTCATTTAGCCATGAAATGCCTGTGCATGTTACATACAAGATTCCAAGGCCCAAAACTGATTACTCATTATAATTCATGTACAGAATGATAATCAACCACAACGAGGCATGCGTAGGCGCTGCTTAGATTTTGAGGCATCAGAAGCTCGTAGAAGAAACTTGACCAATGGCTCATGGAATGCAACAAACTTATTGCCTAAAACAGGAGCATTGGTAACCACAGATGATGGTTCTGAAAAGAACACTTCACCATCAATGTCACGTGAGGGAACTGCAATTTCTGATGGCAAGCAACTTGTAGTATATAAGAGAGATGCAGGTACAGATGCTGGGAGAAGTTCCCAATCTTTATCTGTTGGATAGTTTTCATCTGCAAAATAGATTATAAAAACATGAAAATATATCAGAGATGTTTGATATTGATACAAAACAACACAGATTCATTTCTTCGTACACCTGTATATCATAAAAATCCTTGCACACTTCGAAAAATTGTATTGCCTTTTACTTACTCAAAAGTAATTTACATAAAGCAGTCATTTGATTAACATGGATCCTAATATTCACAAGTACATGGTCATGTGCTCCATCGTAGCATCTTATAGATTTAGATCTGTTCTCTGAAATAATTCAATGTTTTGTTTACAATCCACAAAAGAAATATTTTCCCTCGTCTACTTAATCCTAAACAAAAGGCCATATAGCAATATAGATAGAACTATATAATAGAAACCATAAACAATGGTAACCTTAGCAGCAGCAAGAAATTGTTGCAAAAACTTTACCTTATCATACCCAGATTGTTGCTTTGCCTGGCGGAGGGAAATTTGATCAGTAAAATTGACACAGAGTATGTTGTCTCCATTGTCATGCTGGATAACAAAACACCAACTTTAATGGGCATGTACTGTCCCTTGTGTAATTGCCACTTGAATGCATTGCTATTGAACCACATTAATGCTTTTTTCCTTCAACAAATGAGGACAGTCACTGTAAAGACAACATGATAATGTACACTCACTGTAAGGATAGTCACAAATGAGGAAATCTCAGAGTGATTATCCCTTGTGTAATTGCCGCTTGAATACATTGCTATTGAACCACATTAATGCTTTTTTCCTTCAAGTGGCAATTACACAAGGGACAGTCACTGTGAGATGTCCTCATTTGTGACAAGGACAGTCACACATGAGGACATCTCACAGTGACTATCCCTTGTGTAATTGCCACTTGAATGTATTGCTATTCAACCACATTTATGGGCCTGTTTGGACCACGGCACACAATAGCATCTACAGAGAAGAATATCCCAGGTGTAACAAGTTGTAAGAATATACCAACAGTTCTAAGAAGTTCCCTAGCACATAGTAGCATCTACAAAGAAGAATATACAACATGAGGGCAGCCACTGTAAAGACAACATGATAATGTACACTCATTGTATGTGTACATTATCATGTTGTCTTTACAGTGACTGTCCTCATTCAAGTGGCAATTACAGAAGGGACAGTCATTGTGAGATGTCCTCATTTGTGACAAGGATAGTCACACATGAGGACATCTCACAATGATCGATTGTCCCTTGTGTAATTGCCACTTGAATGTATTGCTATTGAACCACATTAATGCTTTTCTTCTTCAACAAATGAGGACAGTCACTCTAAAGACAACATGATAATGTACACTCACTGTAAGGATAGTCACAAATGAGGACATCTCACAGTGACTGTCCCTTGTGTGATTGCCACTTGAATGTATTGCTATTCAGCCACATTAATGCTTTTCTTCTTCAACAAATGAGGATAGTCACTCTAAAGACAACATGATAATGTACACTCACTGTAAGTGTACAATATCATGTTGTCTTTACAGTGACTGTCCTCCTTCAAGTGGCAATTACATAAGGGATTTGTGTTTTCATTTGTGTTTTCAACAGCGCCGTAACCCTCCGCGAAATCACATCAGGATATAAGGGCAAAACAAACAAGAACGTTGTCATTTGTATTTTCAACAGCGCCGAGAGAGATAAACAAACTTAAAACTCAAACTTAAGAAAGATGAAGGCAATGCTTCAAAAGGCCGATGCCCTAAACACGGGAAAACACAATACCACCATTAAACGATGCCCTAGTCACCGTATCAATGCTGCCAGCTCCGGACCAGTATGCTGACTGCTCACTTTCATCCTGTGATAAAGGTAACTTCATTAATCATACTTGAAATGGCAGCATACGAACTAAAGCTGATGAACATTTATAAACTAAAAGTTTAAAACTACAGATTACAAATGTAGTAGTTTCATACGAAAAGAACTTGATGTCTGAAATTTACCATTAGAAGTATCCAAAGGAATACCACAGTACTGTTGAACTTGGAGAATCGGAGATGATCTACACAGCAAGGTTCAACAGCTGTAAGGACTGTTACACCATCTTTAGCATTTGAATACATTTTCTCCTTGGCTTCTAGTGGATCCTCAAAGACCCCCAATGACGTTTTCCCTACAATTATCAATTGTTTGTCAGTATGAGATATTAATAAATAAACATTAATCACAATATTAGGCAAACAATGTTCTTGATGTCTGAATCTAAATCACAGAAAGCTCTAATAAAGCAGTTCTTAGTTTCACATTAAACTAAGTTTCAATTTCAAATGGTTATAATAATTTTTGCAAGTTATAAGTAGCTGGTTACAGTATATGACATAAAAAGAAAAAAAATCATTTCTATTCTTTTCTTCTTTTTCTCTTTCAACGAAGCTTTTGCACCACACAAATGCATACCAAGAATTTCTCAGGAGGTTTCAAGACCATTGCATACCAAACTTCTTCTCTGTAGATGCTACTGTGTGTCGTGGTCCAAACGGGCCCATAAATGTGGTTGAATAACAATACATTCAAGTGGAAATTACACAAGGGACAGTGACTGTGAGATGTCCTCATGTGTGACTGTCCTTGTCACAAATGAGGACATCTCACAGTGACTATCCCTTGTGTAATTGCCACTTGAATGAGGACAGTCACTGTAAAGACAACATGATAATGTACACAAGTACCGTGAAGGTAGTTGCAAGTTACGGCTGTTTCATTGCATACCCGAAACAATGAAGATGTTACGGTCCACAAAATGTTTGTGCTTGAAGATGAACAAATAAAATTAAACTTCTAAATAACCAAAGCCGCTAACAATAAATTCAACATAGATATGTCCTCATTTCTGGGTATTTTAGCTCTGTAACAGCTGAATACCAGATTACATAATAATGACAAAAGAAAAATAAACCCAACGTACTCAGAAATTGTAGCTGTGATTTCGCGGAGGGAATCTCTCTCGGCACTGTTGAAAATACAAATGACAACGTTTCTCTACATTATCATGTTGCCTTTACAGTGACTGTCCCTTGTGTAATTGCCACTTGAATACAAATGACAACTTCTTTTTTTTG
Source organism: Chamaecyparis obtusa (assembly GCA_027943335.1). Lineage (NCBI taxonomy): Eukaryota > Viridiplantae > Streptophyta > Pinopsida > Cupressales > Cupressaceae > Chamaecyparis > Chamaecyparis obtusa. The sequence goes on from BSBK01006717.1 coordinate 2,717,226, forward strand.
CACTTATATCCCGACCAACATAAGGTCCATTTGTAATACAACATGATAATGTACACTTACAGTGAGTGTACATTATCATGTTGTCCTTAGAGTGACTATCCTCATTTGTTGAAGAAGAAAAGCATTAATGTGGCTAAATAGCAATACATTCAAGTGGCAATTACACAAGGGACAGTCACTATGAGATGTCCTCATTTGTGACTGTCCTTACAGTGAGTGTACATTATCATGGTGTCTTTAGAGTGACTATCCTCATTTGTTGAAGAAGAAAAGCATTAATGTGGTTCAATAGCAATACATTCAAGTGGCAATTACACAAGGGACAATCACTGTGAGATGTCCTCATGTGTGACTGTCCTTGTCACAAATGAGGACATCTCACAATGACTATCCCTTGTGTAATTCAAGTGGCAATTACACAAGGGACAGTCACTGTGAGATGTCCTCATTTGTGACTGTCCTTACAATGAGTGTACATTATCATGTTGTCTTTAGAGTGACTGTCCTCATTTGTTGAAGAAGAAAAGCATTAATGTGGTTCAATAGCAATACATTCAAGTGGCAATTACACAAGGGACAATGTCATGAGTCGTGACATATTGAACTTAGTATAATAATAAAATGATTAGATGATATATAATAATCTATTATTAACGGTATATAACAATAATATATAATTATTATCAAAAGATAATAATAATATATAGTTAGCATAATAAGTAATATGTTAATTAAATAATATTAAAATATTAATAAATAATATAATTATGATTATAATTATAATATAAATTAATAATAAATAATTATTAATAAATTATATATATTATATTATAATAATATATTAAGTAATAATATTAAATCAATTATTGATATAATAATTTTAATATATAAATAATATTAATAAACCTCTCAATATAAAACAATATGTTATCACTATAATAATATTTATTATAATATTATTAATATTACTAACATCATTAATTATAATATTTAATAATAACAATAACATTAATAATAATAATAATAATAATAACGTTTAAAGCAATATCGAATATCTGTAATCGATATACATCTACATTAAACATCTGCATTATCTATCACGATGAGGAATGAAGAAGTGATACAACAATCACTAGTCATTACACATCGATACCATGAGAGGATGATTAATGAACCAAATACTATGAAGTCAAGATCAACATGATATGAATAAGGGATAGGTCGCTATGTGTTTCAGAAGATGTATTGATAAGCAAGAAGGATAACCATTCATATATTATAAATAATCATTAATTGCACAAGTTTAGACAATGACATATCCGATAAAGCAATATCAAACATGAAGACCCACTAGCAAATATGCACCATCACTTCCTATGTTATCATGACAATAACATAAACTAGATTGAATTCTACTATCTATATCAATAGACACCACATAGGAGGATATCGACTAAAGGATTGAAAGATTATCGATTGTCTGAGATAAACCACATCTTGTAGAAACACAAAAGCATCAGTGATTATATCACAAGCTATTGATGAATGAGGCATCAGTCATGGATAATAAGTACAATGTATCCTTAAGTATTAACAGGAATGGAAGTCAATTTGAAGATCAAACTCCATTACCAGCAATCAACCAATAAATGGACAATTATAAAAAAATGATATCGACTTATATCAGAGTAGAAAGATTGGATATAATCATAACAATATGGGATAAGGCAAGAGTTAATATCGATTGACTAAATACTAATGATAGTTAGACCAAACTAATACAAACACAATGGATGTTAACTATTGGTTGCACTACCAATTAGGGAAGATTACCTTCATAAAAAGATTTGATATTGAGTCAATCTGGGAGTTATCTATGATCAGAAAATAATGAAATAATATTATGTGAACTGTCGGATTATGGAAAGGTGTGATTAACAAAGGGACATGGAGGAAGAAACAAGACACGTCTCATTCATAGCATCTCTTCATTTGTTAAAGACAATATAAGAATGCATTCTCGTCAGTCACTCAAGGCATCATTAGAACTTTATTTACTTATCCATATTTGGATATACTCAATAGAGCATCTGCCTTTGGCAGTTTGGTTTCAAGTTTATCATTGCAGATCAGAGACAACACCATGATTGCACAGATAGAAAGGATAGTCAGAAACAGCATCAATATTTGAAGTTGCAAGCATATAATTCAGAATCTGAAATAGCAACATATCACTCATAGCGATATTACACATTTGCATAATTACATCATCATATCAGACACAGCAAATACATTGCTGTAAGCAATACTTATTGATTGTATATCGATATTGTTTATATCAGACATAGCATCATTATACTATCACTATAAGTGATAGGAAACATCATATTCATAGCATATTTCATATCATTATATCCGACAGTGCTATTAAACATATTGGTATCAATATCATCTTGCACACATATTGTGATTGAATCTGAAATAGCGGTTGATATCTTAAGTAACCTCCATTACTTAGTTTAATTGTAAGTATCTGATAGAGTAAGTCTGAGAAGTGGAGTAATTGTTCCTGTTTTCCAAGTTAGCCAAAAAGGGGACATTACAGACAATCACTGTGAGATGTCCTCATGTGTGACTGTCCTTGTCACAAATGAGGACATCTCACAATGACTGTCCCTTGTGTAATTCAAGCGGCAATTACACAAGGGACAGTCATTGTGAGATGTCCTCATTTGTGACTGTCCTTACAGTGAGTGTACATTATCATGTTGTCTTTAGAGTGACTGTCCTCATTTGTTGAAGAAGAAAAGCATTAATGTGGTTCAATAGCAATACATTCAAGTGACAATTACACAAGGGAAAATCACTGTGAGATGTCCTCATGTGTGACTATCCTTGTCACAAATGAGGACATCTCACAATGACTGTCCCTTATGTAATTCAAGCGGAAATTACACAAGGGATAGTCATTGTGAGATGTCCTCATTTGTGACTGTCCTTACAGTGAGTGTACATTATCATGTTGTCTTTAGAGTGACTGTCCTCATTTGTTGAAGAAGAAAAGCATTATTGTGGTTCAATAGCAATACATTCAAGTGGCAATTACACAAGGGACAATCACTGTGAGATGTCCTCATGTGTGACTGTCCTTGTCACAAATGAGGACATCTCACAATGACTGTCCCTTGTGTAATTCAAGCAGCAATTACACAAGGGACAGTCACTGTGAGATGTCCTCATTTGTGACTATCCTTACAGTGAGTGTACCTTATCATGTTGTCTTTAGAGTGACTGTCCTCATTTGTTGAAGAAGAAAAGCATTAATGTGGTTCAATAGCAATACATTCAAGCGGCAATTACACAAGGGACAGTCACTATGAGATGTCCTCATTTGTGACTGTCCTTACAGTGAGTGTACATTATCATGTTGTCTTTAGAGTGACTGTCCTCATTTGTTGAAGAAGAAAAGCATTAATGTGGTTCAATAGCAATACATTCAAGTGGCAATTACACAAGGGACAATCGATCACTGTGAGATGTCCTCATGTGTGACCTTTGTGAAGGCAAGTGCCAATTTGTACCCAAGTTACCAATATTGTGGCAAAAGTGGGAATGAAGCATTTAGGGGTCAAATTGGGCAAAGAAGTGTAGAAGTGGCCTATGTGAGGTCTAAATAGCCTAACTAAGTCATGGTTAGGGTCTTATGGTGTTTGAACAATAAGTTTTGAACCAAAATCCCAAAGGTTGTAACAAGTTGTCAATGTTGTCATTCACAACATTGACAACATTTGTGCAAGGGAGCATTTTCGAGTAAGATGGTTATGTAACTATATGAAACCATTGAATTAGGCATCAGATCAACTATAAGAGGCCTCCATCGATCTGTGCAAAAGGTTGGGGGGGAAAACATTTGGAATTAAGAAGATTTGTAGAGTAACACGCTTTTAGTGAATTCTTGAGTTTTTTTGTTTCTTTGTTTTCAGTTAATTAATGGATTAGATAGCTCGCAGTGTCTATTGAAAAAGTTAGTACAAGTTGTTTTTTTATTCTGTGTTGTGTTTTTTTTTAGTTTTGAAGCATTCCAACTAGTTTGTTAATTCTTTTGTTAAGTACCCTATCATTGGTTTGAACCAGGCAGGTTGAACAAATGGAGTCTTAGCTCATCATTCCATTGTCAATTTTGTACAGGCTCTTGGAATGGGTGAGGAGACTCCATGTACTATATGTTTGGAAGGAGGGGCCCTGGGAAGCTCATTTTCTATGTTTGCAATGATGTCCTAGGTGAGTCAGTTGAGCACAGTTAGGGATGACAAATCATTACAACAAGATTACAACAAGTTGAATGCATTGGTTGCTTCAACTAAAATCTCATGGAGAGGTAGACACACATCTAAAGAAGCCCCAAGTCAAATTAGAAGATTGGGTGAGTTTCTTTGGCTGCTAAGAAAACAAACTCTTAGTCAGACTGTCCAAGTTGTGTCAAAATACTTATTTTCAGGCATGGCTGTAGCAGTTGGTGTACAAAAAATCTAGGAGGAGAAGACCTTAGATATCTTGGAGTTCTCAATAAAGGGAATCTAAATCCTAAGCCCTTTAGGTGGCTTAATATAAACAAAAAGGCTTGACAAAGGCCTAATTGCTAGCAGCCTATTTTTGGGTGCAATTGGCATGGTTTGATGAACCGGATTGAAGTAATGATGAAAAGTATAGGTGAAGGAGTAATATTGAAACCAATAGAGGTCCTAGTGGCCAGCCTCTCCATGGATTAAAGTTCTAGTTGAATGTGTTTCAATTTGTGAAGACAAGACTAGGAGTGTCCTAGTAGCTAGATTGGTATTGAGCAGAGTTCGTTGTATTTCTTGTTGGTGTGCACTAGTTGAAGGAGTGGGATCTTGGGTAGAGATACCTAAAGAGTGTAGGGATAGTTAAGTACCCTATCAAGTCAAAAAATTGGCCTAAAGAGACCCTAGTGAAGGATAGAGAGTGAGCAAGACAAAGTGTTACATCAATTAACAAGATCATTTTTTGGTAATTGTGTACATTATCATGTTATCATTACAGTGACTGTCCTCATTTGTTGAAGAAGAAAAGCATTAATGTGGTTCAATAGCAATACATTCAAGTGGAAATTACACAAGGGAATATCACTATGAGATGTCCTAAGTGTGACTGTCCTTGTCACAAATGAGGACATCTCACAGTGACTGTCCCTTGTGTAATTGCCACTTGAATGAGGACAGTCACTGTAAAGACAACATGATAATGTACACAAGTACCGTGAAGGTAGTCGCAAGTTAGGGTTGTTTCATTGCATACCCGAAACAATGAAGACATTACAGTCCACAAAACGTTTGTGCTTGAAAGATGAAGAAATAAAATTAAACTTCTAAATAACCAAAGCCGCTAACAATAAATTCAACACAGATATGTCCTCATTTCTGGGTATTTTAGCTCTCTAACAGCTGAATACCAGATTACATAATAATGACAAAAGAAAAATAAACCCAATGTACTCAGAAATTGTAGCTGTGATTTCGCGGAGGGAATCTCTCTCGGCGCTGTTGAAAACACAAATGACAACGTTCTTGTTTTTTTTGCCCTTATATCCCGATGTGATTTCGCGGAGGGTTACGGTGCTGTTGAAAACACAAATGACAACGTTCCTTTTTTTTTTGCCCTTATATCCCGACAACATCGCAATTGCAAGTTAGGGCTGTTTCACTGCATACCCGAAACAATGAAGACGTTACGGTCCACAAAACGTTTGTGCTTGAAAGATGAACAAATAAAATTAAACTTCTAAATAACCAAATCCGCTAACAATAAATTCAACATAGATATGTCCTCATTTCTGGGTATTTTAGCTCTCTAACAGCTGAATACCAGATTACATAATAATGACAAAAGAAAAATAAACCCAACGTACTCAGAAATTGTAGCTGTGATTTCGCGGAGGGTTACGGCGCTGTTGAAAACACAAATGACAACGTTCTTGTTTTTTTTGCCCTTATATCCCGATGTGATTTCGTGGAGGGTTACGGCACTGTTGAAAACACAAATGATAACGTTCTTGTTTTTTTTGCCCTTATATCCTGATGTGATTTCGCAGAGGGTTACGGCGCTATTGAAAACACAAATGACAACGTTCCTTTTTTTTTTTGTCCTTATATCCCGACAACGTCGCAATTTGTGACGTTGCCAAATGTATTGTCATCACAATTGCGACGGTGTCGGGCTATATTTGAAAAAAAAAAAGCCAAAACCGCATGACATTTGCCTGTCGTCGCAAATTGCCGTCGTAATTTCACCCCAAATGTACTAGTGGCAACACTATCCTCTTCATCAAGCACATTGTATGGGTCTTCCATAGGGTTCCCTTCTTCAGTCTCAAGGGCAGTTGTAGCTACATTGCCTTTAGCAATGTCGTTACTCACAATTACACCCAGTTCATTAAAGTATTGGAAGGGCTACCTCTTATACACTTTGGCATTTTTGAACTCTCTTCTCTGCATGTTGGCATAAATAAATGGATTAGGTTCTTTGTCTTTCATTATGTACTTTATAAGAAGGCAATATTATTTCCATCAAAATAGTAGAGAGATCACCCTACCTTGAGAAGCTCATCCCATACGCTATCCTCAGCATCCATGCACTGAGTTGCGTCGTTCCAAGTGAAGCCACTTGTATTTCTTAGCTCCTTCATGACTCTATATGCTAGCTTCCATGTTTTCAGCTTATTTTTGAAATTGTCCTTAGATAGATTTAGATTCATATCATTGTTGAACCTCCTCTCAATGGCTGTCCACGCTTCTTTTTTAAAACCTCCATCACCTTTTCTTCCTACCGGTACTTGCTCCATGAGCAAGTCTAGAAACTTTCATTCCATTCCTTACTCCACACTATCTTCTTAGAGGAAGAAGATATTTGGCTGCTGTTACCAATTTCATGGCTATTGTTACCAATTTCATCCATGCTCATCATCGATTTTGTGTATGCCATGCTATGTAATCATCAAAGTATCTTCGTACATCAGTTTACTCAAATAAAATAGAATAAAAAGGAAACCATCCTGTATATCAAAGTATCTTCATACATTAGTTTACTAAAATAAAACACATTGACCAATAGAAGACCAATACTTCCAGATAGAAATAGAATAAAAAGGAAACCATCTTGTATATCAAAGTATCTTCATACATCAGTTTACTAAAATAAAACACATTGACCCATAGAATACCAATACTTCCAAATAGAAACAGAATAAAAAGGAAACCATCCTGTATATCAAAGTATCTTCATACACCAGTGTACTCAAATAAAACACACTGACCCATAGAAGTCCAATACTTGTAGAGAAAAACATAAGAAAAAGGAAACCGCATCATGTAGTCTTGACCCATTAAAAGAATAACTATTCTCGGGATCTGTACTCTTCCCACATTCTACTTACTATATCATCTCGGAACTGTGCCCACTCATCTCTATCACGCTAAGACAACCCATACGTCTCCAACATTGGTACATCTATCCCATCACGGTCATCTTCCTCTTCGGTGGCAATTTCTGATGGAATGCCATCCTCTAATGTAATGTAGTTGTGTAGTATGCAACATGCCAATACAATATGGGATTGTGTCATGATAGGATAAGGCGTGGCATGCCTCAAGATTGGAAAACGCTACTTGAGAATACCAAATGTATGCTCTATTGAGTTTCTAAGAGAGGAGTGTCGATGGTTGAACAACTCTTGTCAAGAGTTTATTGGATTCTGTCTTGAAAACTCCTTCAGGTGGTAGCGTGTACACCAATAAGGAGCAAGAAATCCAAGTGCATTGGGATAACCAGCATCCACTAGAAAATATTTTCCTACATAAATAAAGTATATTATTAAAACTTGAAACATTGATTGTACCCTTGAGTCTATTAAACTATGATTTGGCTTACCGGGGGAACAACAAGAGGATCTTCTCTTGATAGAGCTGAAGCCAAAACATGACTATCTGTAGTAGACCCTTCCCAACCAGCAAGACAGTAGTGAAACTTATGATCGAAGGAACACACACCCATAACATTTTGTGACAGGTTGCCTTTTCTATCATAATATTTACCCTGCATGTTGACATCGACGGTGACTGGTATATGGGTTCCATCGATTGCTCCAACACAATCCTATACAATATGATATAATCATCAATTCTATGGTCAAGCAATAATATGATAAGGATAAAAATCCATACAAGAAAGTTGTAACAACACAACAATTACCTTGAAGAATGGATCAAAACATTCATTCACACTAATTTCAGGAGGAGTGTTTGGACTAGGTGATAGAAAGAAATCTTGGTGGAGTCCTAAGATAGCCCTCAACACCTTGTGGAAGTATCGGCTGATTGTCTCTCCTGAGTGCCCAAAGTTGTGGGCAATCTTGTGATTCCTCAAATTGTGTCCAACGGTGTGGAGGAACATCACAAGTTGTTCTTCTAACGTCAAGTGTATCGTATCTCTCAAGGTTCCTTTCAGCCTTAGGATAGTAGCTAGACGAAAGAAGGTTCCCCTACTCATGCGAATCTGATCATGACAATCCACATCGTTGGAATGAATAACCATTCTATAAAAAGAATTTCCTTTTCTTCTTCATTTACATGCACGACCTTCTCAACCTACCACTACTCTGGCTATGGAAACACAAGCATTAAGAGTTGTGAGAAGAAGAGAATATTGGGTCTACACAGCTACCCGTCCTAGAACATCAATATTCTTAATAGGATCCATTAATGGCCTGAAATGTGGACAAACACAACGATATCAACAAGGAGATATCTAGTATGAACTGAGTGTTCCCTAAAAGTACATCTTGTCGACAATTTAAAATTTTCTATTTTTCATTAAGAGTGATTGGAAACTAGATTAGAGAAAACTAAACATACAATTAAAATATCAAGCATATTGTTTTATCAAGCATACTGTTTTATCTAGTTTTAGTCGTATGGACTAATAAATTTGGGAAACCCTATGTTCAATGTTTTTATTTCTTCTGCTAAAGCCAGGGGTCATTGTAATTAATAAGTATGCATGATTTTGTGTCCTGAAATATTCTTATTAAACCTACAAAGGCACCTCAAGAAAGTTGGATACAATAGTTTGCTTGATATTTTAATTCTTTCCAAACAATATACAATTGGGATCATATGCTTTATTCTCATTGTGATCTCAACTTGGAAATGTGGTAATCTTATGCTCATGAAAAGAGAATTTCATATTGTTGGCTAGTCTAAGGCATGGGCAACTTAGTTTGATCAGAAAATGGGATCACGGCCCTTTCCCTGTTATCTAATAAAAAACTTGGTTTGGTCCGAATTAATGAAACTTTTGTGATACCCTAACATCAAATACCAAAGCCTTTGTACTTGATGCATTTTTCAAAAATAGAACATTAATATTAGAAATATTTTGTTTCTGCAATTCATATCATTGAATTCTTTGAAAGTTTCTAAATTTAATTGTAAATATTTTTCCATCAATGTTTGAGATCCTACTCTATGATACAACATCTAGCATGCCAATAGTTCCATTCAAGATTAATTCTGAGGAGCTAAGTATGGGCATGGATGATCTGTTATTAAGATTAATTCTGAGAAGCTAAGTATGGGCATGGATGAGCTAAGATACGGTCTTGGATATGGCCTTTTTTCAAGACCCCCAATATAGATACAGTTGGATATGACATTCATAAAAAAAACTCATACACATTTATTTAACACAATTCTTCAAGTCATTTTTTTCAAGACCCCCAATATGGATACAGTTGGATATGGCATTCATAAAAAAATCTCATACACATTTATTTAACACAATTCTTCAAGTTATTAGAGAAGATTTTCAGTAATTTAAAAGCAATATTGACACATAATCCATACATGCATAATTATAAGTTGATTTCATAATTTATAATGCAATAATCTACTAGGTCAATCAGTCTACCTATTCAGTGCGGAGGGTTGAAATTGTCAACTACCCACCCTTGTTTAGAGGCTGATTAGTAATTACAGACTTCTTTTTGCCTATAATTTTCTTCTTGATTGAGTAGACTCAACAATGACATTACTAAATTGGCTATCAATATTATTGACTTGAGCACCTTGGTTTTGAGGATAATTACAGAGACTTCTTTTTGTCTATAATTTCCTTCTTGAATGAATAGACTCAGCAATGCCATTACTAAATTGGCTATCAGTTTTATTGAGTTGACCATACAGGTGTAAAATTATGGTAAAACAAGTGTCTCCATGGAAGATTTATGACCTCTTGTTCTTGATAAGAGTACCATGGAACTTAGTATGGGAAGTGCCTGATGGGATGTGTTACCCAAGTACTCTGTCAATATTATAGATACCAGTCTGGACCTTTGTGCACAAAGGAGCTAATGGACCCTTGGAATCATTAATTTGATTTCTCATAAATTAGTCATACTTATGAAAGATGAAACTCAGACTGACTATTTTAAGCTTAGTATTCAGAGTTCTAATGCCTCTACAGTTCAAAAGAGGTCTAGGTTTGTAAAAGGGAAGAGTGCTCATGGTTTGGAGTTGGTTGATTGATTCAGTAATATTTAGAACAACTAATTTTAATAACATTCTTACCCACCGAATGTCCACTTTGCTGCATCCAGTAACATTCATAGATTTTCTACTAGATTCTGCAATGACTTTAGAGACCCTACAACATTTTATTATCTTTTTTACTGACCTACTAGATTATTGCATTGTAAATTATGAAATCAACTTATTATTGTTCAGAAGTGATACATACTCATTTCCATTCAGATTTGATTATTCTTAGAGTATTATAAAAACACAAGATATCTATTAGAAAGAAAGACAATATACATTTCTTAGCAGGCAAGAAAATACAACCACGTAGATGAGAGGAACCGAGCATAGAAAAGCAAACAAAGAAATTATAATAGCAGAGTAAATGTGTACATGTCCAACAAGGGCATCAAATGGAGAACGGAGAAGGATATACAGGAAGGAAATATAGAGTAAAAGGGCACATACAGACCAAGACCGAGGCCTCAAGCCGAAAGCAGAGTAGATCATTAGCACAAAATACAGATAGAGATAAAGGGAATCCAAAAGGAAAATATGTAATAGCCCACGATTATTTAATTATTAGCTCAATACCCACAAAGAATAGCTCAATACCCACAAAAATTTGAACTATTATAGTGGGTATTGAGCTATTCTTTGTTGTATAACATGCACATTTGTTGTATAATAATATATACAACAAAGAATATTGCTCAATAATATTATACAACAAAGAATAGCTCAATACCCACAAAATTTTTTGAACCAGATAAACACAAAGATTTTTTACCATAGTCCTTACCTTTTTACGTAGTAGAAGTCGAGCCCGCGACCACTTCAGAGCCAAATACGCAGGCAATAGAAGATTTTTGAAACCCTACCGAACGAATATGCAGAGCTGTTTTGGATTTGCAGAGGCGAGTGCGGGAGAATGTCGGGCGCCGATAAAATCCGAAACCCCCATTTTGCAAACCCAAAAATGACTTCTGGAAGACGCGGACCTGACGGTTTTATTAAATTTGCAATGATTTTTATGAAATTCAAAATTTGTTTTTCAATTCCACCTCTCAGGTGGGAAGACACTGCCACCTGTTTTCGGGCCTAAACTGGGTTTTATGCTCCATAACCCGAATTGCAAATTAGGGAAACAAACAATGAATTTCGCAAAAAATTGGAAGTCCCACCACCAATTCCGGTTGAATTCCTGCAAACAAATAGGGCCTTAAAGATATTAGTTTAGCATTATGAAATTTTAAATCTATTATTCTTTAATAAATAATTAAAGAAACAAAACTTGGGTTATGACATAAACTTTCTCTTGGGAAGAAGTTGCAACCCTATTTAGTTGTTGCTCATAAGTTTACAGAGATCCTATTAACTCTTCAACAATAAATGTGGAGAGATCCTTTTCCTCTTCAATGATAATCACAATTGTACCAAACTTCAAGTAAAAACTTCAAAGGATTTTCTTCACAATCATCTTCTCCTCTTTTTTGTTTCCAATTGTCCTCAACTAACTCAAAAAACCAAAGACTCCTATGTCTAAAATAAATTTAGCGTCTTTCATTTGAAGAGTCTAAAAATTTCTTACAAGCATCTAGAGTTTCACTAATTCGACTTAATTATACACTTACTAGCTAGTTTTGGAGGATTTCCTAAGCTTCTTTTGAATACTTAGTTGCATCTATTCTAAACAATATTGTCTCTATCAAGCTCAATGCCTTGACATTTTTCCTCCTTTTCTCCTTCAATTAGGTCTTCTAATTGTTTGTGAGGGGATCAAATTGAGTTAGGTCAGTTATATCCACTAACCCACTGACTAAAAGCTCCCATGAATTATTTGTATCTACCATGGTCTCCATCTTCTTTGCCCAAACATCATAGTTATTTGCACAAATTAGCTATACAATAATGACAACTACCAAATCTTTTCTTCCTATCCAACCATGTCTCCTACACAAAAAAGTTTCAATACGTAGAAGAAAAATTCCCAAAGTCATAATGATTTAGGGCTAAATGGCTTTCATACTTAGTTGGAAATTAAAATTCCCTAAAAATTAAAAATCACATTTTCTCTAATACACAGTTTGAAAAAATAAAATTTATTCAAATAAAGAGTAGATAGAGATTGCAAAGCGTAATTTTCCAATCACTAGAAATACACAATAGAATACAAAATGCAAATTGGAGACAGCACAAGAGAGCTGGAGAAATTCAAATTTAATTTTATTCCTTTCTATTAAATATGAAACAAACTATTACAAATAAAACTACAAACACTGAAATTAAACTAAACCGATTACAAAATAATGTATAGCATTCTAGAGGTACTCCGAAACATTTGGAGCTTCACGAAGCTGTTACAATCTGCTCACTTGGAGCTACAAGGAATGTCATGTGCAAAAAAAGCTCACTGCACATTCATTTAAACACACTCCAAAGTCTGCACATATTTGAGGAGGAGCATTTACTCACTGCTCAAAGCACTTGGCTCGTAGGTACTAACGCTCGAGCCTCTAAAAACAGTCATTTTTTATTTTAAAATTCTAACTAAACTAAGATTTCTAAAATAAAAAGAAAAATAGTTCTTCAAGTAAAAGAAAGGTAAATAATATAAATATAATGTTTTTTTTTTTTGTTAAAAGGGCATTACGGTTAACTGATAAGACACTTGATTCTCAAGATGGAACCAAGGTGGAACTCTTCCATAAACGCATTAATTTAAAAATTTATATTTAACAATTTTGTATACATATATTATAAATTTTAAGATAAGTTAATGGTATATACAAGTTAATGGCACTCATTATAATATTCAATTAATAAAAATTATTTTATAATGATATTATTAACTTATTTTATTAAACTTAAATTATATTCTCTAATTTATTTCAATATGCTTGATTTTTTTTTTTATGAATAATACCTTTTCTATTAAAATATAGTGTCTTTTTGATGAATAGTGCCTTCTCTATTGATCTTATTTTTAAGTTTAGATATTTTGAAAATGCACATCTTGAATTTAATTTTAACTTTTATGATTGATGGTAACATTTAATTTATTTGGGACATGCATAAAATACTTATATAATTCAATTGTGAAATCATTTTTTAAAAATTAAACAATAATAGTTCTTCAAATAAAATAAAAGTAAATAATCCAAATTAAAAATTTAGATTATTTATAGTTAAGTCGTAAGCTACTTGATTCTCAGTGGATACTTCTAAATTATACTCTCTAATTTAATTGGGATATGCATAAGATCTTATTTTTAATTTATATCATTTGAAAAAGCAATCTTTAATTTATTTTTAACTTTAATGTTTGGTGGCTACCTTTAATAACCCTTATTTGTTGAACTTGAAAATTATACTATATAATTTATTTGGGGCATGCATAGAGATGATATCTTTGATTTTAAATATTTGGATAAATTTTTATATAATTCAATTAGGATTAGAGTTTAATTCAAGGTTAGGGTGAAGATTCAATTAGAATTAAGGTTAGTGTTTCAAATGTATTTATCAATAGGTTTATATTAATGGTTAAGGTTACAATTAGAAATAAAAATATGATTATGAATAGAATAAAATTAGTGTTAAAATTAAGGTTGGGATTTAATTAGAGTTAATGTTAGTATTAAGAATAAGTAAATTATCAAAGGCTAATCTTATTGATAAGCTTATTTTTATCTCTTATTGTAACCCCAACCTTATCCCTAAATCTAATACTAGCCTTAATTGTAACCCTAATCCTAACCCTAATGCAAATTGATTAATGTTTTTGTCCTTATTATCTCTAATAATAGCCCTAAGTACTAAACATAACTTTAGTCATAAACATATCTGTCTTTCTTTCTCCAGTCCTAATCCTAAACTTAACAATAATTATATTATTATTAAATATAATATAATAATTATATTATCATATAATTATAATATTTTATATCATAAATAATATTATTTTTATAAACACTTATATCTTTTGCATTTACATAATATATATTTATATATGGTAATAATATAGTAATTAGATTTTTATATTAAATATATTAATATTAACACATATACATGCATACGTGTGCACACATCCACACACATCTTAAGTTATCTAGTTTTAGGTCCACATAAGATGACAATAATATAGGACTACTCTATACTTCTTGCTAAAAAACTATTTTAAAAACAAGACCTTCACACACATAAGATATGTTAGGTAATTATATATATATATATATATATATATATTCAAAAGATTTGAAAATGGGAAAGGCCAAAGTGAGAGTTTGACCATACCCACAAGTCAATCTGTGCACGTCATTGCCTATGGCCCTGTTTGTTTGCAGGAATTGGAATTTGAGACAAAACCTTATTATCTCAAAATCAAGTTTTGAAATTCTGGTTTTGTGTACTCAGAAGATAGTTTGGACCGTTTGGTTCACCCGGAAGATGGCTGAGACAATCCATATTTTGTGTTTGGTTGTCATTTTTGAAATTGGAATTGGAAGTGAGAAATTCCTATTTATGTGTTTGGTTTGCAATTTCAAATTAGAATTGGAATTACATTATCCATTTTCTGTGTTTGGTTCTACATTTTCAATTGAAATTAGAATTTGACAAGAAAATTTAAGTTTTTATAATTATTATATAATGTTTTAATTTTATTTTTTTATTTTTTTCCATTTTTTATTTATAGTTTTTTTTTAATTAATTTATATTTTTATATAGAAAATCATAAAGAAAATTTAATATTTTTTTTCAATATTGTGAATAGTAAACTTAACTTTTTTTAATAATTTTATACATTATCATAAACAATATTATAACAAGAAAGTAATTATAGCATTGCTCGATATCACATCAAAATATAAATAAGTCATCTAGTCCACACACACACACACATATATGTGTGTGTGTGTGTGTGTGTGTGTGTGTGTGTGTGTGTGTGTGTGTGTGTGTGTATGTATATGTATCTATATGTATCTATATGTATATATATACATATGTATATATATATATACATATGTATATATATATATATACATATGTATATATATATATACATATGTATATATATATATACATATGTATATATATATATACATATGTATATATATATATACATATGTATATATATATATATATATACATATGTATATATATATATACATACATATATATATATATATATATATTTTTGCATAATGACCCAACAAATGACCAAACTAAATAGTACGATTGTTGCACAAAGTAAACATCGTAAAAATATGACATCGGCTTTATACATAGCCTCCGCTTTTGCAATAGCTTTCTCGAGCGCTTTGCAAGACTTGCACTCGTCATCCACAACAGGTATATGTGGAGACCGTGCAGATGATGTAGACAGAGACAGGGTTTCATTGGCCCACCGAAAGTACTGACATCCACTGCCATCCTACAATACAAATCTAAGTTAGTCTCACTATAATGACTAATATTTATTCTTTGTAAACATTTAAATATTGTGCAATTAAAAACCTTTTTCTTATTTTTGCAACTCCAAAATTTATGATCTGGATTATCCCGTGTGTGTGACGTCTTCAACATGCAGCGCGATCCATCACCACACTCACACATAGGGACATTTATCATAGCCATTAGCACTGTATCAAGCAAATTTTTGTTCATTCACACTATTTTTGTTCATTCATATATAACAACATGACTATATTCTATGAGTACAAATTGAAAAAGTTTCATTTATGTTGATATTACAAATTTATAGAAAAAATATAATGACACAACTATAGCATCAGATAGAAGTTTTGGGGAAGAACAATATCCATGAACTAAATGGTGGTGTGAAAACACACTGTTAAATAAGAAAATGCAAGGAAATCCACGCTCTACGCCCTTATGCCCCACATTCAATGAGCAACCATCTCATATCTCGCTAATTCTTCCCATTACTTTTCATATTGTTAGATGGTCAATCCTGCATCTACAAAGTAAACATGATAGAAAAACTAAAACTTGTTTATTTTTAAATGGAATACACTAAGGAGTACCATCAAAAATATTGATCGTTTACAAACATGAACAATAAACAATCATTAGATAGCTCATTTTTTATCATCATATGTGGATATTTTTGGCATCAATGTTCAAATAGCTTTTGGATTCAATTGTGTAGATAGTTATGGATCACACTCTGTGATCCATCATCAAGATGAAAGAGACCAAAATGATTGCAACAGACCAAAATGATGGACTTTTCTTTCAATAATTTTTCTCTCTTCCATCCTGATGAAAGATCATAGAGTGTGATCCTAAATGTTGATGCCAAAAATATCTACAAAATCAAATCCAAAAGCTTTTTAAAACATATTTAATGTCAGCATATGTGTAGTCTCACTTTATCATCATATGTGTAGTCTCAAAACTATCCATTTCTATTTTTGTACCTATCATGTGGTTTTTAAAAATGAATGAAAAATGAAAAGAAATTGAAGATGAAATAGAGCATTGAACAAAGTAGAATTATTTAACTTAATTTCGTAATGCAACAATAATAACAAGATGGTTAGGGTATATACATACAGAATCATGAGCAATACAGTCATCTACCAAAACACATTTATAAAATCATGTCTGAAGAACTAGAAATGGATAGTTATGAGACTACACCTTAACAATGCATTAAATGAAGCATTCATCATGTGGTACTCCTTCGTGTATTCCACTTAAATATGTTAAAAGCAACAACACTACCAAATGCAAGCTAATATGTAAAAGCACATTAATGAAAACAATGGTCAAGGGAGGGCATGCTTGTTTGTCCATTAATTCAACAAGATCTTGCAATACCAAAACATTAAACCAATATGCAAAAATACCATATCCACACTATCAATAAGTAACTTTGAAAGCAAGGCATACATGCAACAAGTGCACTTAATTGGTGTCATAGCTAAGAGCACAACTATTACATTTTGCAACATAAAGAAATATTTAAGCTCATAAAATCCATAAATATTCCACATTGGATCAGAACTCCAAATTCCAAGTTTCACAATATGTTAATTATGATCAAAACACAGTTTTGGAGATGACTACCATTGATGGACCTCTGAAAGCACTCAAAATTAAAAGGACAAGAGAGAAACAAGGTTTCCTACCTTGAAGTGGAGAGAAAAACCAAAATGGAGAGGAAGACATGCACACTCTGTGAAAGCCAACGTAATCACTAGCAACACAAAATAATCTTGGCATGGATCCAACGAATTAACACAATCTCCCCAAGTAAGCAGAAATTAGATTTCTGATAATGAATATACTATTCTGTAACAACATAAGTATACAGTCCAATCAATGGATAAACTTAACAACATCTTGAATGTATGCAATGCATCTTTAGAACATCAATCACAAAGTATCGTATGCCAGTGGCTGTGAACATCAATCAAAAAGTATCATTTATTTTCTGGAGCTTGTGGGTGAACCCACAATAGTGGGTTACAATTTTTTGCCTGAACAGACACTGAACTCTAAATTTTGAAAAAAAACTTTCAGATTCAGATGCATATTGTCGTTAAACAATTTAAAATAAGAAGATGAAGTAAATTAGAGTCTTTTAAGATTTTTTGTCTAGATTCTAAATATATTTTTTATTTTTATTTTTGAATTTATTTGAATAGTTTTTTCTTTCTCCCACAAAAACTGGTATGTTATTGAAAACATCATTTTCAAAGAGCAACATTATTTTCATAGAGCATAACTTTTTTTTAAAAATAGATATCAATGTGATTCTTTCAAAATTAGTTTTGTAACATCCATATGGAGGGCATGCAATTGTTTTTATGACATTATCATGATTATTTCATATTTTATTAATGTTTGAAGTTGACTAAACCGTAATTTTGACATACCTTTACTACATAGCTTATAACTTGTCATGTATTTGTCCAATTTCATTTTTATTTTTTTTGGTAGAAAGAGAACTTAAATACCTAGGGCATGGATATTTTTTAGATTTTTTTTTCTCTCATTTACTATTTTTCCATTAGCGTCAAACGTAGAGGTAGACCTACAATGAAATATCTATGTTTAGTAAAACTAAATATACAAAGTCATAATGAACTTAAGATATATTAACTTTATAATAATTGGAAATATTTTTTGTAGTACCATACTACATAGATAAGTTTTTCAAATAGATTCATTTGGCCTCCCAAAAGATAAAGTCAAAGTGATTTTTTGTCAGCATTTTAATAGGTGCGAAGGAGACTCCATTGCAGCTATGAATGAGGTGTATAGATGTTATATCAATGTTTTTTTTTATCTAAGAGGCTTTGAGCTACTCATTTGTAATTGATTCCTTCAAATGGAACCTCTCAAATCTTAAATAATCATATTTTATTAAAAATATGTTATTTCAGCAAAAATCAACATGTTTAAAAAAGTGTAACCCACTATTATGAGGTCACCCTTGTCTATATTTTTATGGTGTTGATTCATCTGTAAGAAATGATATTTTGTGATTGATGTTCTAAAGATGCATTGCATGTTCAAGATGTTGTTAAGTTAATCCATTGATTGGACTGTATGCCAGTGGTTGTGAACATCAATCATAAAGTATCATTTCTTAACAGATGAATCAACATCAACATTGGACTTCACGAAGTATATAGAATGACTCATAATCCTAAAAATTTTACATAAAAAGGAATGTGTATCACTTCCCTTGAAATATAGTTCTCAATCCTGATATGTATAATAGAATCTATCTTTTGCCATATCATTCTAAACCATCATCATCAACCAAGTTACCGGTAAGAAGCAGCATTTGAGAGTTTAAATAACAAACAGTTAATTAAATTCGAATTAACCCTTAAAATGAAAACAACTAGCATCTGAAAAAAGCATATAGCTTATGGTCTCGTGATTCGTTTCCTATATACACTATTGTTTCTTATTTTTGTAACAATACAAATTAGTGAAGAATTCTTATTGAATTAGTTGTCGAACACCCATCAATTAACTTGTAAATTAAAATTTTGCACTGAAATATTAAATCTGCCTGTATACTAAATCAAATGGACAATTCATATGTTAACAGTTTCATTTCTGAATTTTTTTACAGATGGTGATGGTGAATTTTTTTACGGATGGTGAATTACTTTAACAACCATTCTTCAAAGCAGAAACTGTGCAGATTTTCATGATTCTTTCAAGTCTATATGTTGGGAAAGCATTCTCTTCTCAGCCATATGTTTCTTGCTGCAATTCTACTATGCTTGAATTTATGTCTGTGCAGCCCAGATGATAAAAATAGAGTTTTTTGGCTTTAGCAATGGAAAATATTCAAAGATCCTGCCAAATCGACACTGCCCACATTTTGAGAATGAAAAAAATTCAAAGATTCTGCCAAATGACCACTGCCCACATTCTGAGAATGAAAAAAATTCAGAGATTCTGCCAAATGGCCACTGCCCACATTCTGAGAATGAAAAATTTTAGGGTAATATCCAAAGAGAGGATCTTGTTAGAATATTTGATGCCTTCGACAGTAACAAATATGGGAGTGTAAGTGCAGAGGACATATTGGGTCTACTTGAAATGCTTGGGCTTCAATACCTTTGTGATGGTGATATAAAGATCATGATGAGTTTGTAGGAACATATGAGCTGTAATGATTTTTGCAAAGTTTGCCTGAGTCTATGGGAAGAAGCTGAATCTGAAGAAAGCATGCATGAAGGAGAGTTGAGAGAAGCCTTCTCTATTTTTGATAAAGATGGTGATGGTTTTATCGAAGCTTATAATCTTTAGAACATCAATCACAAAGTATCGTTTCTTACAGATGAATCAACATCATAAAAATATAGACAAGGTTGGATGGTTGTACCCTTACGGGTAGTGACATGGTCTTTAGGAAACCAATTTACATTTCATTATCTCAAAATATATTTGATAAACAAAAACTATGTTTGATAAATAATCATCAACCATAAACAATCATAAACAATCATCAATGAAAACACAATTGTATCAGTGTATGTGAACAAGTATGATAATGTTTCAACTCATGATGAAGTTTGATAAAGTATCTAGAAAATAACTATAATCCACCATATGTGGCTACAATCCAGTCCACTCTGTCATCCTCAGTCATCAATAAGAACTATTTGGCTCTTTCACGTTCACCCGTGAAGGTTTCATATACCCTTAGGAATACACCTCGACTCAATCTGGGGATGGATTTGAGAGCATTATATGCATCCGTCAAAGCATTGTCATGAACAGATTCATCAATTTTGACAAGGTGAACATTGTTCATGCCCTCTTTTATTTTCTTCATTGTTTCACACATGGAATCCAAGGAAGTGGCCATACTTGCCTTCCTCCTCTTTCCCACCTTTCTGACTGATGATGTAGGAGTCCCTCTAGTACTTGCTGTTGCAGTGGACTGATTGGTATGATAAGGGTCTTCGTCCAAATCAACAACACTATCAAGATGTATATTGAAACCAAGGTCCTCTTCATCATGCACATTGAATGGCTCTTCCATAGGGTTCCCTTCTTCAGTCTCAGGGGTCGTGGTAGCTGCATTACCTTCAGCAATGTCATTACCCACAATTGCACTTAATTCATTGAAGTACTGGAAGGGCTGCCTCTTATACACTTTGGCATTTTTGAACTCTCTTCTCTGCATGTTGGCATAAATAAATGGATTAGGTTCTTTGTCTTTCATTATTAATTTTAAAAGAAGGCAATATTATTTCCATCAAAATAGTAGAGAGATCACCCTACCTTCAGAAGCTCATCCCACACAATATCCTCAGCATCCATGCACTGAGTTGCCTCATTCCAAGTGAAACCACTTGTATTCCTTAGCTCTTTCATCACTCTATAGGCAAGCTTCCAGGTTTTCAACTTATTTTTGAAGTTGTCCTTTGATATATTGAGGTTCATATCAGCGTTGAACCGCCTCTCAATTGCGGACCACGCTTCTTTTTTGAAGCCTCCATCACATTTTTTGCCTAGTTGTACTTGCTTGAGGAGCAAATCTAGAAACTTGCGTTCCATTTCCTTTGTCCACATTATCTTCTTCAAGGAAGGAGATATCTAGCTCGTGTTACCAATTTCATCCATGCTCATCATTAATTTTGTGTATGCCATGTTGTGTATACAAATTGTTGTTAATGGTATCAAAGTATCTTCATACATCAATTTACTCAAATAAAACACATTGACCCATACAAGTCCAATACTTGCAGATAGAAAGAGAAGAAAAAGGAAACCATCATGTATATCAAAGTATCTTCATACATCAGTTTACTCAAATAAAACACATTCACCAATACAAGTCCAATACTTGCAAATAGAAAGAGAAGAAAAAGGAAACCATCACGTATATCAAAGTATCTTTATACATTAGTTTACTCAAATAAAACAAATTGACCCATACAAGTCCAATACTTGCAGATAGAAAGAGAAGAAAAAGGAAACCATCATGTAGTCTTGACTCATACAAGAACAACTATTCTCAGGATCTGTACTCTTCCCACATTCTACTTTCTATATCATCTCGGAACTGTGCCCACTAGTCTCTATCACGCTGAGACAACCCATATGTCTCCAACATTGGTACATCTATCCCATCACGATTATCTTCCTCTTCGGTGACAATTTTTTATGGAATGTCATCCTCTAACGTAATGTAGTTGTGTAGTATGCAACATGCTAATACAATATGGGCTTGTGTCATGATAGGATAAGATGTGGCATGCCTCAAGATTGGAAAACACTGCTTGAGAATACCAAATGTACACTCTACTAAGTTTCTAAGAGAGGAGTGTCGATGGTTGAACAACTCTTCTCGAGAGTTTATTGGATTCTCTCTTGAAAAATCCTTCAAGTGGTAGCATGTACATTGATAAGGAGCAAGAAATCCAGGTGCATTGGGATATCCAGCATCCACTAGAAAATATTTTCCTACATAAATAAAGTATATTATTAAAATGTGAAACATTGATTGTACCCTTGAGTATATTAAACTATGATTTGGCTTACCGGGGGGAACAACAAGAGGATCTGCTCTTGACAGAGCTAAAGCTAGAACATGACTATCCGCGTCAGACCCTTCCCAACCAGCAAGGCAATACTAAAACTTATGATTGAAGAAACACACACTCATAACATTTTGCGACAAGTTGCCTTTTCTATCACGATATCTACCCTGCATGTCGACATCAACGGTGTCTGATATATGGGTTCCATCGATAGCTCCAACACAATCCTATACGATATGATACAATCATCAATTCTACGGTCAACCAATAATATGATAAGGATAAAAATCTATACAAGAAATTTGTAACAACACAACAATTACCTTGAAGAATGGATCAAAATGTCTGTTCCCACTAATTTTAGGAGGAGTGTTTGGACTAGGTGGTAGAAAGAAATCCTTGTGGAGTCCTAAGATAGCCCTCAACACCTTGTGGAAGTATTAGCTGATTATCTCTCCTGAGTGCCCAAAGTTGTGGGCAATCTTGCGGTTCCTCAGATTGTGGCCAACGGTGTGGAGGAACATCACAAGTTGTTCTTCTAACGTCAAGTGTATCGTATCTGTCAAGGTTCCTTTCAGCCTTAGGATAGTAGCTAGATGAAAGAAGGCTCCCCTACTCATGTGAATCTAATCATGAAAATCCACGTCGTTGGAATGAATAACCATTCTATAAAAATAATTTCCTTTTCTTTTTCATTTACCCATTTGTGCATTGCCTTCTCGGGCCACCACTACTGTGGCTACAACAACACAAGCAATAAGAGCTGTGAGAAGACGAGAATATGTGGTCTCCACAGCTACCCATCCTAGAACATCAATATTCTTAATAGGATCCATCAATGGCATGAAATGTGGACAAACACAACGATTTCAGCGAGGAGATATTGGTAGCATGTTGTTGATGTTCTGCTTTTCTAACTAGCCAATCTCTTCAAATTAAAATCATCAATTAAGTAACATGCTGCAGTAGTTGACAGTGGAGTTTTGAGAAATTAATAAGGTAACTCTCTAGCTTCCTCTTAGTCATGATGTTTATTTCTATGGATGATTGTTGTTATGAAACTTACCATATAAAAGAATTCAATATATGGATAGAATCTTACCTTTGAACTAAGGAAACTCATAATCAGTCAAACAACAGTTATTTTTGTCATTGATATAGGACTTTGGGCAATTTTTTTTATTGTAAATGATTGTCGGTGGCAGGTGAATATGTCATGCCCATCATTCCTGCTATACAAGAGCAGACAACAGTCTGCCTGAATTGTGTACCAACAACATTCAATGGTGGAAAGTGGGTTTGGTCTGGTGGGCATATAATCACCAAGCCATGTAATGGAGAACAACTTCATTAAAACATGACCCATTGAATTCTGACCTAGATTAACACATTGGCAATCATTCTATTGTGGTTTTGTAGTCACTACGATGGAAAAACTTTGTATGTTGGATTAAAAGGATTTTACTTAGTGAACTCATTCGGTTGATGAGAATGTTAGGTTTACCCTTTCGAAGTATTGATGGGGTCATTTCATGAAGTTACAAGGTTTTCAATGTGGTCCATATCAATGGGAAAAGAATCATCATTTTGAGGTGGGATGAGTACATGATTTCTTGATCTTTCAGAGCTATTTGATATTATCTTATGAGTAATTATAATTATTGTACTGTGTTGTTTTGTGAGATGAAAGTCATACATAGTTTAAAGTCATAGAGCACTAGAATGTCATTATTAAGAGCATTAGTTTATCAGCCAGAGAGATTAAAAGGGAGACCCACGATCAGTGTTTTTCCTTATAAGAAGTGGCAGGCTTAAACAAATATGACAATCCATGAAAGGACTCTGATACAAGGATGGTTGTAGGGTTTATTTATAGGGTAGAGTTTGGCATTTCTGAAGGGAGGGTCAAATGAAATATTGCAATCACGAGGAAAATATATGATAAAGGTCAGTAGGCAAGCTTAATGAAAATATTTTCTATGACTGTCAATTGAGGCTTTTGGAAGCTAGAACAAGGTCTCACGAATACAGAGAAGTCCTAGAATTGGTTCTAAAACTTTCACACAAGAACAGTGAAAATGTGATAGGTTATGAAACTCAATGAAATGAAAGCCTATTGTACCTGTTGTGAGAATTAACCATAATGATGGCACTCTAATGAGAAATACGATGACTATGTTTGGCAGACAAGGACATACATGAGAAATCCTTCAATGAGTCGTGGGACCAGTATTATGTTCAAAGAGCAGGAGCAGAGATAAATTTGCAAGTGATTTATAGATTATAAGAAGAGAAAAGTTATAGTTCACTCAAGAAAATACATGAAAAAGGGTGTATGATAGAGCAAACAAGATATAGGGAATATTGTCCAAGAAAAATGATATAGCAGTTAAAGCTACAGAGACAATGACTTCCATGGAAACCTAAAGGATAAATGACAGTATAAGACAAAGAACATGCATAGTAAAAGGCAATGATGAGAGACCAGAGAATGACAATACTCACACTAGCTATGACCAGGCTAAACACCTGTGCATCCTAGATAGCAAAAAGTGAACTGCACAATGATTTTCTTGAAATGTCATGATAGGGATGATGCCAGGAAGACTCAAAATATAGTACTGTCAGGGAAAGATACTAAGGTAACTAAACAAAGAAGATAAGGGTCACACGATGGAGCAACTAAGAAGACAATGTTTGTGTGTTGGGACACCCTATCTCACAGTTTGAGGGACAATTATAAAAGAAATAGTCTGGGAGATCAGTGACTAGAGTCAGACCTATGATGGAGCAGTTAAAATGACAAACCAAGCTAATTGCAGAAGCCATCAAAGGCTACCTAGTATCCATCATAGAAGAAGCAAGGTTAGTGATTGGTTAAGGCTGGCAAAGAAGCCTGTTGAAAATGCATTGAAACAATCTTATCCCGTGCCTCCTAGGAGTTAGAATGGTTATGCAAAATTAGAAAACACGTGCTCTATTGTTATGCAAATGATCATCAACGTAGTGAGAGCCAGTTGGAGAGGATTAAGAGCTAGTTTGAGTCAACAATGCAGCTTGAGAGTATCTAGGAGACTTTTAGGAGAATCTTCAACCAACAAAGACTTTTCTTCCATTATCAGCATTCCAAGGAGCATACTTAAGGACAACTCAATTTGACAGTAAAATGGCAGATACAAAGTCCGAAATACTAATTAAAGCTTGGATTATGTAAAGGACAGTACACTATTCAATACATCTCTTCATCACTAATAGTTTCAGATCTACTGTATAAAACATGGTAAGTTCTATAAACATGCCCTTGAACCACTTCCGAGATTTCAAACATTGGGTAAACTTATCTAAACAAAAATTACTCTTCATTGGCATAATTTCATTGGCAAACCCATCTGATTAAGATAAGTGCCATTTCCAATCCACCCCAGAACCAGTCAAGGTCATAACTATGGATGAAATGGCACTTATCTTAATCAGATGGGTTTGCCAATGAAATTATGCCAATGAAATATATATATATATAAAATGAAGGGTTGGGCAGACATACTCCAATTCCTATCTATGTCTCTTTGAATAGAATCAAAAAGTTGCAACCAACTGGGATGATTAGCTAGATTTACATCACCCACATAATCAATAATTCTATGCACTCTTTTAGTCCATTATAAAGACCCTGGGGATTTTGAAGTATTTGTAAAGGGGGGATTATTTGAACGAGCCCATGTATGTGGGGAAGCCCAGTGTATGAGTATATACATCTGTAGATTGATCCTTAATGGGTAACAAAGTAGAATGGCTGGTGTTACTTTGCCCGAGTGACTCTTTCCATAACAAGCACTGTTTCAAAGGGACACATAAGACTCTATAAGGCATATAACAAGAGGATGACAATGAGGAGTATGAAGAAAAAGAATGCAAGGGAGACCAACAATGAGCAATACAAGATCTGGAATGGTAGTTTGTGGGCGTGAGAAGGGCACTCGCAGCCATTTCTATTTTGGTGACTGTATCAATCTCTCTACCTAAAAAAAAATTCCATCAAAAAAGATGAATTCCTTCTTGGACAGTGACATAATGGGTACAAAAGGAAACAACCTTCTCGCGGAGACAAGCTACAAATAATGAGAAGTTTACAAAGTTTGGAAGAGGCGTTGAATGATTTGAGGCAATGAGGTGTGCATCGAGCATAAATCACAGTAAAATGTCGCTCGATCAAATAATCCCCCACATACATGGGCTCGTTCAAATTAGTAGCAGGGTATTGCTCGCGAAGAAATGAAATGCTTTACAAAAATACACAACGCATATTCGCTTTGAATCCAAAGCGACCACCATTCATTCAATAAACTCTCCCGAGGCACCCGAAATAATGTTTCAATGGTAGATGTACGCTTTGAATGCCCAAATATCATCAAGGCATGAAATATAAGCAGTGAACAAACATTTCGAAAGAAGTAATGTGCACATCACCGAGCCATAAAAAGTTTGAAAACATATAAAAAACAATGCCTTGAACATAAACCACAGTTGGAAAATTTCAAAGCAAAAGAACCGTCTGGCATTACGAAATGCACTTCGAATGCAAAAAGGAACAAACTGAGGTGAACGAAATAAAAGAGGAAGCACCCATACCTGTTGCAAGAAAACCCCTTTGAAGACCTTGCAACGCTGAGGCAGACGAAATGTAAAACCCTTCGAAAACCCTACAGAGATGAGGCGGTAAAACGTGGATAAGAAAAATGCAGTCCGAAACCCCAAAATAGATTCCAAGAAGACCATGGACCCGATAAAAATTAAAATGGGATTCATAAAATGCCAAAACCGGATTATAATTTCGAATTCCACCTCTTGGGTGGGAAGATGGTGCCGCCCATTTTGGTGGTATATTCAGATTTTGATAGTATAACCCAATTTTGAAAATGAGCATTCCGAACAGTGGATTCAGGTCAAAACCTGATTATCCACTTCCAATTCATGCCATCTTCCCGTTTGCGGGGCCTATAAAAAGATTACATGATGTTTCTATTTGCATTCCGGACCCTTCCTCTTTCTTTCAATTTACCATTTCCTTATCACAGAGATAGCTTTTAAGTAGTATAGAATGTTGCCCAGATCACAGAAAATTGCCGTTTTAAGGACCGTACATTGATGCCACCGCGAGAAAAGAAATTTCATCCTCTTGAGATTCAACTGTCAGCAAAAAGTCCGAAAACAGGAAATTTTATTTGAGTTTCCGAATTTCAAAATCAGTAAATAATAGCCTAAATGAGCGAATAAGATTTTCTGGGGCTGCTCTGAATGCAATGATTTCAAGAAAGGGATAGCCATAATCTGATATGGTGTAGGCCTAAATTTTAAAAACGGCGTAGAAAATTATTTTTCGAATCTAAGTGATAGATCTAAAGGCTTATTTAATTGTCAGCGAAGTGTGAAAGGGAATATTTTCCTTTCTGGGCGTCCTAATTTACAGATGAATAAATGAGCGGGAAAAAGGCCTAGGAGCTTATTTTAAGGGTTTGTTGCATACAATCAAGCCGAAATTTTTGTAAGTTGCAGGTCTTTCAATCATTCCAGTCTTTGTATTTTGTGGATTGAGATGCATTGTGAAGAATGGTCTTATGAGAAATACTCAACCCCACAAGTTACATACATGGTGTTAGTTTTGTGGATTGCGTCGCTTCAAGGTCTTCTTTAGAGGTGTACAAAGAAGCGGGAAATCCTTGGTGGATTTTGATTATATTTTGAAGCATATTTGAAATTTTGCTGGGAAGGCTGTTTTGGGAATTCTTGATCTGGATTTGGGTATAGAAAGCATTAATAATGGAGAGGTTGAGGAAATTATTTGAGGGTGCAGAGACTGATATATGCACTGTAATTGAAAATGCCATTGAAATCGCAGCTTCTGAAATTCCTCAAGAATTGAAGGCGAGGAGGGACGGGATTGCTCAGAGATTGTTCTTTCCTGGGTTTGTTAGGTGTGGGGAATGTAGGACATCGACATTGGCAGGGGGTGGGGGTGATGACATGAAAGGAGTAGTTCTTCGCAATTGTGAAGTGCAGCAGAATCATGCAAAGGAGAAACAGGGTAGTCATTAAAAAGATGATGAGAGTGGTCTACCTTTTCCACCACTTGATGTGGGTGCCCTTTTAACAACTCAGACTGCATCAATAGATATGTCTGATATCTTTGCTGGAATGGATGACGATGGAAACATTCGAATTATTGATGAGAATGTTAAGGAACAAAGGAACATAAGTTCAGGAGGAAACAAGAAACAGGGGATCATGAAATCGCATTTTCAGAAGCAGAAGAACACCAACCACAATCGAAATTCAAAGAATACTTCAACTCTTGCAATTGGGTCTTCTGTGCAAGCTAGGAATTCATCTGCAACACCCAAACCAAATGAACATAAAAATCCAGTTCATATGAATCAAATGAGCCCGAATTTCGTTCAACCCCAAAATGAATTTGTGAGGTTTGAAGGTGGTAGAGGAAAGCTTCATGAAGAATACCAACTCGCAGAGAAAGCAAAGAAGCGGCGCACTACTAAGCTGATAGGCCTGGAAGACCTCCCTGAAAATGGGCGCAATCTCATAAAGCCATTGAAAACTAAACGAGGATCAAGTAAGCGGCAACCATCGGGAAGTTGCAGATAAAACTATTGCAGGGTCAAATTTATCAAGCGATGTATATGTAATTGCTTGAAGAGAAACCATTATTCACTAATTTGCACTTATATGGTTTTTCACTTCTCATTTTGACCAGAATTCGTTTTAAAATGAGGAAACTGATTGATGCACGAGTTTCGAAATTATTTTTTATTTAGAAAATATGGAAAATTGGAGCTTGACTGTTTCGCATTCACCTTAATAAGAGATATTAGTTTTTCACAAACTATCGTAGTTTTTTGTTCTGTCTTTGGATTGATGAGTATCTTTTTCTTATCAATATTTTGTATGATGGAGAGTTTAGAGCAGAAAGAATGCAGAGCGTGATTTATAAAATTGATATGAAAAGATACACACAATTAAATCTAGAATAAAGAATTTATCTTAATCATAATATATACAGATTTCTATCACATTTGTTTTATTTTTATTATAAGATCTGAATGTTTGTAATGTTTGATTTGTGACAGATACATGAACTAACTTATAAGATAAATTATTATTTTTCTTAGGAGTAATATATATATATATTAACTAGTTAATGAAGAAATCCAAAAATGGATGCAATAGTACTTGCTTAGCCTATCGGCAAGTACTAATAATATATAATAATTTATCTCAAAAGATTATATAATAGAAATATATATTAGTTTTATTTAACATTTCTAATTAATTATAAAATAAAATATTTATTTACTATGTTTAATATTTATTTGTTTACTTAAATATTTATTAATTCATAATTTACATATAATAAATTTTAAAATATTTTAAAAATATATATAAATGAGAATAAATATATATTATATTATATCATATATTTACAATATTTTTATTTACATTAGAAAAAGTAATGCATTTTCATTATATTAAATATAAAGTGTACATTAAATAACAAACTTGGTAAATTTTAATTGGTTCACTCTTGTAATAAGACTTCAAATGATTTAGCCAATCAAATGATAGAAAAATGATTTCTATAAATTATAAAGTTAAAAATATTGCATCTAACTTTACAAAATATGAAATTTATTACAAAATACAAAATTTAAAAAATTCTAATTGATCTAAACAGTTTTATTTAATCACTAGTTAACACTAAAAACTCAAAAATAATGCAATAGTACTTAGCCTATTGGCAAGTACTAATAAGAACCAACACAAAAATTGTAATAATACAAAAATTTATAAAGGATATGGATAGGTTTCCTATTCTTAAATTAAATCTTTTTATTTTATTTTTTAATTTAATAAACTAATAATAATTTTGAATTACTTTTTCCCATTTTATTAAATATCTTAGAAAGAAAGTTTAATTAAATAACATGCCAAACCAATAGCTTATTAAATGTAAATAAAATAATAATTTGTATTTGGAAAGCATGACAATATGTAAGTGTGATGGGAAAACAATATCTATAATGATATAGAAAGTTGAAAATTAATAGTTTACATTTGTTTCCTACATATTTTTGACATATTGTGACAAAATAACACATTTCAATATTTTAACAATTTGCATCATCATGATTTCATTGTTAGAATTCTTAAGCAACTATGATTTCACATAACCTTTTTATTTGATTAAAGTCATTAAAGTTATGTTTCTTAATAATAAAATTAATTCATCTAAATAATTTAAAGAATAGTGATATCTTAAAACTATTTATCTTGGAAAGAGGCAATGCTACTACTAAGATTATTGACAATCCTAATTGTCTCTTCAGGTTCATTGGTTGTACACAAAGATAAGATATTGGTAAGTATTTTATATGTTTTTCAATTTGTACATGGTTAGCTGAAACTTTTTATACTAATAAAATTGATAGATTTATTTATTTTATTAATGTTAATAGATTTTCACAATTCATACAATTATGTATTTTAATTTTATTTAAAATTATAGTTTAGGTTTCATTCTTCAATTCTTTGAGTTCTCCTTTATTTTAATGACAAAAAAGTTGATATTCAAATCCAAAAATACAAAATAGATATAAAAAAATCTAATAATGTTAATAGTGAGATATTTTGACTAGAAGATGGACAAAGCCTCACTTTTAAATAAAATTGAGGAAGTGATTGTTGAAACAATGAATTCTAGGACTCATTCATTGAGTGTATTATCCAAATGTTACACTGGTTGGAATGATTCTATGCTAAAAATTGTGTTTGGGCTTAAGGTCCCCCAAGTGTTAGGGAAAGGTTGTTAAGTCGGTATTAAAGATAGAGAAAACTACCTAACTTTGGATGGCATAAATTGAACTTTGATAGCTCCTCCCACAGGAATCTTGGCCCTTTTGGGGTTCGATGTGTGATAGATTTGAATTAGGGTAAAATTATTGCTAGATTGGCTAAGCCATTAGAAATGGACACGAACAACATGGAAGAATTTAAGGTCTTACTATCAGGACTTATCCTATGTCTAGAACTAAAAGATGCAAATTGAAGGGGACTCCACAATAGTGGTAAATGCTATGACATCTGAGCATACATTGAACATGAGGCTAAATTCACTATTGGAATTAATTTTAAAATTGTTAGACATTTTGAGAAAGTTTTGATCAATCACATATACAGGGAAGACAACTACATGGCATGTTCAATCTATACAAAACTATAGCACAATGTGCATCTCACATGTCTGCTCTAACACTGACTCCAGCTCCTGTAAAGTTTTTTCGTATTTGAAGTATTTCAAGGACCATTGATGTCTTCATATACAAAAGCCCATTTCTGTACCAAAATAGCTATGCCAAGTATTTCTTCACTGTATGGTATTCAAGACAATCTGAGCTTCAGGAAGTCATGAAATCTCAGCGGGTCATGATGCAAATGTTTTGGGTCTGTTTTATAGTTAGGAGAGCAAAAGAGTAAAAATTCATTATTCTTTTGGTTTTCAAGAAAATGGAACCATATCCATTAGGTATCAAACATTGAAACTACCCAACTTATCAATTGCTTGGACATTTAAATCTAAATTTGAAACTCAATCAATTCATTACAAGAGATATTTCTTGAAGAAAGATAGTGAGAATATTTTCATGTCGATGCAAACAAGGTATTTCAGATTCAAGTACACTTATCATAAAGATGGAACATTAATTACTGAATATATTACTCAACAAGAAAATCAATCTCGTTATCAACCATTTCAAGTTGAGGAGAACCAAGAAGAAACTCAATCTCCTTAACAACCATTTAAAGTTGAGGATAACCAATAAGATCAACAAAAATAACCTTCATCCATGCCTATATGGGAAAATAAGTGGCCTTCAGGAAATTATGGAAGTAGAACTAATGGTCAACATCATGAAGAGATAATAAAAGACAAGAAGGAAGAATCATTACAAAATCTCCATTTAATAAATTTATATTTATTAAATCCCCTCACATTCCTAATTCTTGTAAACTATGATTAATTTAAATTTATTTTGAATTTAATGTAAACTCAACCTAGAAATCTACTCTACCCCTACCATCCCACTTGTTAAACATACCCTCCCACCTAATTATACACTAATAAAACTTAAAAAGTGATTCCTAACCCATTACTGCTAATGGGTTGCTCACACATGTGTGAGAAATCCATCAGGCAAGGACGCCACTTAGCTTCCTCAAATGAAACCACCTTCTTGTCCCCCACACATTTGAACCCCAAAGTTTCTCACACATGTGTGAGCAACTTTGAGCCTCACAAATCCTTAAAAGCCCTTTGTTGACTTTTGCATAACCATCCCCTCTAGCCTATGTGTCCCTTATGCGTCTCCTATGTGGATACCACATAGGTGTCACCTCATCCAATCCCTTCCCTTCCCTCCAAAAATGTATAAATAGGAGGCATCACTCCTTGCAAATCATCTCTCATTTTTGCATTGTTATCATGCTAGAATAGTTCTAGAACTTCATAGTTGTTTTCATGTTTTTCAATCTTAGTTCATGGTTTCAAATCTAGATATCACATGATAGGTTAATGATGAATGAATCTTAGTTTAAACCTTGCATTTCAATCTTAGTTTAAATCTTGCATTTCATCTTAGTTTAAATATTTCATTTCATCTTAGTTTAAATCTTCATTTTCTCAATTTTGGGAAGCTTGAGACTAGTTTCCTCATACTAGTTATTGAGTTCTCCCATCATCCATTAGCTTGCATTTGTAGTTTCATCCACCATCAAGAAAATAATCACTTAGGGATTAATATATTTGTGTTTTTAGAGAGAGCACACCCACATCTCCAAAAGAGAGTAAATCAAACAAGTCTTTATGGGTGCACCTATTTTAGGCTCTATCAGAGGTTGTGATTTCCAAACTTGTGTTGTTGCAAGCATTTTTTACATGTTTTATATTGGTATAATGACTATCCACTAGTGTTTTCATGTTTGAGCTTGTTCCACAATGTGTGCAGGCTTTCATCGCACACATTTTGGCACGCCCATTGGGACCCATGTCTTGATCCTTCATAAAAAAAACCTCTTACAAATAAGGTTTTTGTCTTTTCTCTGTAGCAGTCATGTTATATTGCTTCCTTATGAATTTTATAAATGGAAAATGTATTGGATATGCCCTCTAATTTATTGGAATGTGTAGAGTAGTGAGTTAACAAACTTCTGGAACAAATTTGAGCATTTTCCATGAAGTATGGTGAGAGATCCATCTGATTTTCTAAAATCTATTTAAAACCCTCATTTACAGATTCACTAGTAAGGATTTGAGGATAACTCGCTTTGTAACCACTTGAAAATGGGAATCTTTTGGATTTTGACAAAGTATTGGATGCACTTTATAATGGAATTTTATTGATGTCAAATGATTTTGTCTATGATGAGAAATATGATGCCCAAGTGAGTTGTATATATATCTTTTCTTGTTTTTAATGATAGTCAAATACAATCTTAGTACAAGAGGCATAACTTTAAATTACATTATTGCATCTTCATGAGTTTTTGATATGTTGTCATTATCCTATTTGTCTAAAAACTCACGAGAGAAATTGGCATAATAATGTCAGGTGTGAAAGTTATCATTAGTAGAGTGTTGATATAGAAAAAGGCAGTATGATAGTATATATTTTCTTATTTTTTATGACAGTCGAATACAGTCTTGGTACAGGAGGCATAACTTTTAATTTTACTATTGGATCTTGATGATTTTTTTATATGTTGTTTTTATCCAAGTTTTCTAGGATCCCACCTGAGAGATTGCCCAAATAAGGTATGGTGTAAAATTTATTATGTAGAATCAGCTTATCTAGAAAAAAAAGGTAGAGTGATCAGACTTTTATAGATGCATGAGGATAGTCTTGTTGAGAAACTTCACCTGGTGATGGGAAATCCCTTTTGGTTTAGAGTATGCCAAGACATCAAAAGTTTTTGATAGGTTATATTTTGTCCATAAAAGGGATGTATAGGGTTGACTGTGTGGAAGGATGTATGAACCACACACATTTTGTAGCCTAACCACTTTATGCAGGACATATTGAAGAAGAAATTGATTGTTGAAGACTTGCAATATAATTTTTTTTCTCAAAATACACACACTTGTACATGAAAGATACCTTGGTCAAAGAATAGCACTTAAACTACCGTGGACACCTAAATTCATCCTTTTAACATTTATTAAATTTAATTTAATTAATGACCCCAAATGACATTATAGTTAATTTTTTAATTAATTATATTTGTTAAATTTATCTATTTATTTAAATAAATTTATTTAATTAAATAAATTCATTAATTATAGTATTTGAATTAAATTTAAATACTACCTTTCATAATGTATTAAATTTAATTTAATACGCGTTCCTCCGTAATCCCCTTTTAAATAAATTTTTAATTTATTTAATTCCCTCACATTCTTTATTTCTACTAAACCATGATTAAATTAAATTTTATTTTATTTAATCCTAAATCCAACCTAGATGCTATCCTACACACATCACTTTCTATTTAATAAGCCTACTCACTAATTAACTAAGGTTAATTAGGCTAATTTTTGGATTCCTACATCCATTAGAACTAATTATTTGCTCACACGTGTGAGCAAATTTTTAAAAATGGCATTTTCAAAAATTACTAAAACTTGCATAAACAAGGCCTCTTACATTTTTTATGACACTACTTACACCTTCTAAAATGGTGAAAATGGACTTTTTCACTTACACATGTACTTGAAGTACACATTGACCTCTCACATCCCAAGTTACTCACACATGTGTGTGGGCAAGTCTTGGACTTTGCATGGCTTATGTGTCTCCTTGGTGACACCTATGTGGATTCCACATAGATGCCACCTCACCCTAGCCCTCCAAAATCCTATAAATAGGACCCTTGTCTCAAGAAAAATTCATTCTTGCATTAGAGTTATTATGTTAGTTTTCTTTCTTGCATTTAAAATTTTGCTAACAATTTGGTAGTTGATAGATTTCTTTCAAGATTGCAGACTTAGATTCATTTTATGCTTTAGCTTCATTTTTATCACTTGCATGCCATAGAGCTTGAGGATTGCTTTCATAGCTCCTCCTTGAGCTTCTTTGGCCTCTTGCATTTGAGTGCTTGAGAGTTGCTTCTATAGCTTCTTCTTGAGCATCTCAAATCTTCATTTTATCTTGCATTTGTAGTGGGATCTATACTTGTGTTGGGAGAGCACACCCACAACCTCTCTAAGAGCTTAAATCAAGCAAGTCTTGGGTGCACTTGCTTCATGCTCATTCGAGGTTATGGTGAAAATTAATTTTTTTACAAGTTTATGAAAAAGTTTGAGTAGATTGATTATGCTCTTTATTGTTAACGTTTGCATGTTTGAACTTGTTCTTAACAGGTGGATTTTCATCATATAAAACTACTAATGCATTTATTTTGCAAGTTGCCTAGGTGATACAAATAAACTTTGTGTTTTTCTTAGATTTAGTTTCTTAGACACATTTTAAAAAGGCTCACTTGCAGTGGTTGTTGAGTAGAAGGATCACTTGATATGGTTTGGTGTGTGTAGGGCTTTGAGGTCTCAATCCTTCTTATGGTACTACACCATCCAAGGTACTCATAGGGCTATAGGCCTTAATCCTACTTGTGAGACTATGAGGGATAGTTGTGAATGAATTCCCTGACTAAACACCTTTAGAGTAGAAGCTACCTGGTTCACCCTAGAAATTTTGATAATCTTTGTGCAAGGAGGATAGTAACCTCCCTAGGACACTTACCATATCATACCATCCTTGAGCATTTGGAGTGGGATAATATGACATTGTTTGATCCATTATGTGGTCGACAGTGGTCATATTTTGATTATCTCTCGGCTGTGTGCCTAAGATTTTTAGCAAAGGTTTTCAAAGCTAAGTCGATTCCATAGGGAAAAATTTCTTGTGTGTATTTTCAATGTTACAAACCTAGTGAGAAACATTTTTCAGAACATAAACACTCAAAGTTACAAGTCTTTTTCTAAAGAGATCAAATTCAAAACTATTTTGAAACTATTTTGTTCTCACAAGGTTGCTTTGTCCCTTTTGGGATTGCTTGCTCACTTGTCCTATAAAAAGATCAAATCCAAGAAGTCGTTCCCAAAATCAAGCCAAGGTATACTTACTGTAGTCACTACCTAGTTTGATAGCATCTAAATTTTTCAAAACTTTGAGAAACATTTATCCGACCAAGTCAACCAAAGTCATATAAGGTCACTAACATGTCCTAAATATCAAGAATCTAATAGATCAGGTTATGAAATCCCTCCCATCTAAGAGGAGAAATCAACTAGATGTATTATGAAAATATATAAAATTATCCATACAAAGCATAAAACATAAGCATAATAGAAATAGAGTATAAGAAAACAACTACAAAAATTATCTATGCATGTCTTTTGCATCCTCCTAAGTAGCACTGTCAACAAAGAGCTGGTCCTACTTAACCTTATACTACACTACATCTTTCTCACGCACCCTAATGGTACGATGATCAACGAGGAAGGTAGGCTCCACTAGCACTAACCTAGATCCTGAACCTGTTCCTAAGTCAGTGAGCAAAGGTTTTCAATCTCAGCCAACTTCCTTCTAGTGATAAAGAGTGTGCTTGTTACTTTCATTGCAAAAACAAATCCGTACACTTGAATCCTGCAAGGTTATTTTGTCCCTTGCAAGACTATTTTCGACAGATGTGCTTGTAACCCAAACGTTTGATGTTTGTATGAAATTGGTTCTTACCAAGAACATCCTTTGATATATCAAGATATTGTCAAGTCATGACAAATAGTGTTAAACATAAGAAAGAAAAACTCCCAGTTGCACGAGTTCGTAGAGGGAATAAAATTGCCGATCAAAAGAGTAAAGCCAACCAATCTTATTTGCAACCCATTCAAAAGTTTCTGGAGGCCGTTGAGAAATTAGATAAAATTATTTACAATAATCGGGTTGCTAATTTTGTTGCCAAGAACAAAGTGAACATGGCCTTTTTCACTTGGGAATCCTATGACTAAGTACCTATGACCTTCTTTTCTTCATCCTCTTCAAGTCATTCATATGTTTCTCATCTTTTAAACACCCCTTTCTTCATCCACATTCCAAAACATTAGGAGCATTAATCAGAATCTTGGACTTTAAATTAGAATCAGATCAATCCATCTTTCACACCTTCATCGAGCCATAGGGTGAAAGAATCATTCCAATAGTGTCTCATAGACCTTAATTCCAAAGCAAACATTAATCCCTTACTACTTTGAGAATTGAATCTCTCTCTAGTAGTCATAATCCAGTCCTATCTTATTTGGGGATCATCAGTCTATCACCCAAACAAAAGAAGACTTTAAATCAAAACCAATCTTATGTTTGCATAATCACAAGGTCTTGTTTCACCTAGGTTTGTTCCAAACCTTTAAATCCAATCAATCCTTGAGGCTTAGTTCCTCTTTAATCCAATCTCGTCAATCAATCTAATCCTCAATCAATCCAATTCAATCAATTCAATCAATCATCAAGACTTAATCATTAGTCCAAGTTGTTCCTAGTTCACCAAATCCTTTTCTTTCCATACCTCATCAACTATTCACCCTTCTTCAATTCAACCATTCTAAGGTCACTCGTGCATGGTACTTACCCAATCACAAGCAAAGCTAAGACAAGAATCTCTCATCATGGATAAAGATCAAGAAACTGTCTATCAAGAAGACTTTAATGACAAAGAAGAACCTCACACGGTATCTAACATAGTAATACCTGAAAGTGTCAATGCCAATCCACGAGTTAAAGAATTCTTTGAGGATCCTAACAATTTAAGCTTAGTGGAAGACCTAATCCAATCCAATAGTTCAAACATCTTCATGAATCTTATCCAAAGGGGTGTTACCCTCCCTGATAATTTCAATGAAACTTTGTTTGAGAATAATTTTGTTCAAACCAACAAAAGCAAAGTAGCACCCATAATGCCATCAACATTTGATAACACAACTTAACCTCCCCCTGATACACTTGAATTAATCCAACAACTTCTAAACAAGCCTAGCTCAAATAATGGGGTGAGTAACGATGGTTTAAGTGCAAGACGTGTGCCTAAACAACAACTAGGGTCCTCAGGACAACACTCTACTTCTATTTTCTCAAAGCATAGTGGAGTCCTAAAAAATAAAAGTTCTACACAAACAAACAACACCAATCAAGGACATCGCACCAATCTTCCCCCTCCAGGGGGACATAAAGCATCATCAGGAGGAGGAGCACATCAAGCCCATATGGTCACCACCAATCCTCATGAATTAGTCCAACAAATTGATGAGCTCAAAGGAATGATGATGGCTATGCCGAAAGGCGGGAAGAAGGAATTTTCTTTTGCAGAAATATGTCCTTATCCTTTTGACAAATCAATCACTCTCCAACAATTCCCCACCAATTTTGAAATGTCAAAGTTTGATAAATACAAGGGAGACTCATGCCCTACGCAACATATCAAGGAATTTTATGTACCGGCACAAGAAGTTTCCCACAATGATCATCTTCTCCTAAGACTTTTCACTAGGAGTCTTGGAGGACCAGCTTTAGAGTGGCTATTGAACCTTCCTCCGGGTTCCATCTCCACCTTCCATGATCTCGCTGAAAAATTTGTTACACAATATTCTTATAACATGGAACATCAAGCATCCCTCAACGATTTGTGTAACATGAAACAAAGAAATGGAGAAACCTTTGCCAATTTTCTCCAAAGGTGGCGACATCTCACCAATCGCATGCCTTGGAAAATTTAGATTCACATCTAGTTGATAGCTTTACTAAGAATCTAGTTACAGAAATGGCATTTCAGATGAAGATGGTTGCCTCGGATTCCTTCAAGGAACTCATTAAAAAGGGGAAGTCTATTGAAGATGGACTTTTGATGAAAGGAGAAATTAAACACTATGCCCCTAATTCATCTAACAATACTAATGATAAACCCAAGTTCTTGTCTAAGAACAAAGGTGTTGTTAATGATGGAGTAACAGATGCTAAACATGTCCAAAATGTTCAAGCATCCAACAATAGTAACCAAGGCAATCACAACAAAAATGATCAGAACAATCGCAACAATAATCAAACTAATTTGAATAATCAAAACAATCAGAACAATTCAAATAACCATAATCAAAATCAAGGATCTGGTTACCGTGGCTCTCTATTCTCATGATATAATGGCAATAACAACAACAACAATTGACAACAATGATGACAATTTACACAGCTAGAAAATTCCCTTCATGTGATCTTTCGATGTCTATTCGATCAAGGGATGATGGTTTACCCTAACACTGGGCCTTTCAACAAAAATCAACCTAAACCCAATTGGTATAAGGATAATGAATGTTGTGATTATCATCGCATAAAAGGGCATGAGATTAAAAAGTGCATGAAGTTTCATCATTTTGTGCAAGATTTGATCGATGATGGTAAAATTGAAGTAGAAGGATAAAATGCCTCTACTTCTAATGCCCAGCTAAAAATGTATTCTAAACCTTTTCCAGAACATAATCAAAATAATGCATCCACATCCAAGGGCTTTTCTTACGATTATTCAATAAACAAAATCTCAGGAGATGAATGCACTTGTGGAAAATTAGCTGAAAATGATGTCTATGGTTTTGACTCACAGTGTGGCCATATTGAACAATATGACACTCATGTAAACACATTGACTTTAAAGAGTGCAAATTGCAATGTTACTACTCGCCACCCTCACGTAACTGTACAAGCTATTTTCAATCCACCTGTTATGGATCCACCTACTACACCATCTACCTTGACACGACCTACATCACGTTATGACTTGCTTTCCCAACTGAAAAGGACCCCTACACAGATATCCATACTAGAGATTTTACATACATTCCCCCATTCACAAAGAGGTCCTTGAGAATGCCCTAATTGAGTCTCGCGTCCAAGAAAATATCAATGCCTCTCAATTACAAGCAATGAATGGAAATTTGGCTACCCAACAACACCTGGTTTTCACTGATAAAGATTTCTAAGGTCCTAACCCTCATCATAATAAACCCATGCATATCCAAGTCACCATCCATAACACTCGAATCAAAAGAGTCCTTATAGATAATGGATCCAGTTTGAATCTTTGTACTTTAAGCATGATCCACAATATCAGTCTTTCTGAGGACCTCATTGATGTAAATAAGAGAATAACAATAAAAGAATATGATGAAAGAGAAAGGGTGAGTAAAGGTTTCATTGCACTCCCCTTACAAGTGGGCCCAGCCCTTATTGAAACCACTTGTCAAGTGCTTGACTTAGATCTGCCCTACAATATCCTTTTGGGTAGGTTGTGGATATACGCTATCTTAAGTATCCTATCCACATTTCACCAATGTTTGAAATTCCCACATCACGGAGCTGAAATAACCATTCCTAGCGATCATGAACCCTTTCAATATTGCAAGAGGTTGGAAGGAAAACAATCAAACTACTGCCCATTGAATGACTATGTTCATCCACTTTCACAAGAGACTCCCATCTAGCACACTTCCTGTGAAGAATAGTTGTCTAAGTAAGCCAAGGGAAAAGAAAAGGTTACCAAAGAAAAGAATGATGAGTCTGAAAAGAAAGTTAGGTTTATTGATCAAGGCCTGGGGGAATACAAGTTTGAAAATGCCCTATGCATTGGTCAGCTCCCTCTCTCTCCGAGGTCTTATGGATTACCTTCACAAATTTTTCCTAAGGAAAATAAAGAAACTATGAAGTGTAAACATACTACATTTGAACATTGGGGATCTCTCTCAGATGAACATATGGAGCATAATGTTCTTTCCTAGCTTTTTGATGAAGAAGAAGACAAACCTACAGACATTCCTAAAGGGAAGTATATAAAGGCCACGCCCATTGTTGAAAGTATGGGATATCACAGAACTAGCCTTGGATCAAATGAAACGGGAAGAAAAACTCTCATAAAAGCAAGTGGATACCTCGAGGAAGAGGATTGGGTTCCATAGAAACTA
This sequence comes from Chamaecyparis obtusa, assembly GCA_027943335.1. Taxonomy (NCBI): domain Eukaryota; kingdom Viridiplantae; phylum Streptophyta; class Pinopsida; order Cupressales; family Cupressaceae; genus Chamaecyparis; species Chamaecyparis obtusa. Next base: position 2,758,985 of record BSBK01006717.1, read on the forward strand.
AGAAAACCTTTGCCAATGACTATTGTTTGATTGAATCCAATTTAGACACTGAGGAAGAGTTCTTTGAAGTCCCTTTCCAATATATTGAAAATGACCTTGATACCCATACTTCCATATCGATCAATCTGACCTTTCCTCACCTGAACTTCCGCTTACCAATCCTGAACTGATTGATTGGGACCAACAAGATTCACCACCTGCCTTAGACATATGCAATTTGGACAAGGCAATTCTAGCACTTTTCAGACTAAGAAATCTCCAAGAAAATGAACCTTAGATTCACTACAACAAGCAAGCCTACTTTGGCAGCCAAGTAAACTCCCTTAGTCGCAAAAATGAAGAACAAGAAAATTTAAAAAATGATAAAACATCCTTGGGTGAAAACCTTTTTGAGGCACCTTTGGATGGAGAAAAAGACAAAATAAAGGACACGTACTCTAGTGAAAACCTCTCTGAGGCACTAGAGGAGGGGGAAGTTGACTTTCCCTTCGTGTCATTACCATCAGAGAAATATTCTATCCTCATAGAAGAAACAATTGCAGTTAATCTGGGCATAGAAGCAGATCCTAAGATCACCTACATTGCAGCCTCTCTAAATGAGACAGAACAAGAGTCCATGACTACATTCCTTAAGAAAGTATACATTAATTTTGCATGGACATATAAGGATATACATGGACTTGATATTGACTTGGTTGTGCATCATCTTGTTGTAGATCCTAAAATCAAACCTGTCAAGCAAAAATTACGCAAGATGCATCCACAAGTAGCACTCCTGGTTAAAGCTGAATTGCAAAAGATGCTAGATGCAGAATTCATCAGACCAATAGACTATCCTGAATTGGTCTAAAACATTGTACCAGTAGGTAAACCCTCTGGGGGCATCTGAATTTGTATTGATTTTAGAGATCTTAATCTTGCCTGCCCTAAGGATGATTTTCCACTTCCAAATATTGACATCATCATGGATTTGACTGCTAGGCACAAGATGTTGTCCCTCATGGATGGTTTTTCTGGATATAATTAGATTTTTATAGCAGTGGAAGACTAGCATAAAACTACATTCACTACACCGTGGGGTACATTTTGTTATCAGGTCATGCCTGTTGGTCCCGAATCACCTTGGTATCAGGAAATCCTTGCCTATCTTCATGATAAAACCATTCCCCTAACTCTTATGCCTAACCAACAAAAAACCTTCATTCACTGCACTTCTCATTACACAATCCTTGGAGACACTTTTTTTGTAAACACTTTGATGGAACTCTTTTTTGATGTTTGAATTTGGAGGAAGCACACACATCCTTGGAAGAGGTGCATCAAGGAATTTGTGGAGCCCATTCTAGTGGTCTCACTTTAGCAAAGAAGTTGCTCCGCACTGGATACTATTGGCCGACAATGGAATAGGATGCCTATAATTATGTGAATAAATGTGTTCCTTGTCAGCAGTATGGAAATTTGATACACACTCCCACTCAATCCCTCCAACCCACCATCACACCTTGGCCTTTTTCCTGCTGGGGTTTTGACCTTGTGGGCCAGATATTTCTAAACTCTGCAGGTGGTCACAAGTATATCCTAGCCGCCACTGAATACTTTACCAAATGGGTCAAAGAAATTCCCCTCACCTATACAACTGGTAAGAAAACTTCCATGTTTATCCTGAATTATATCATTTGTCGCTATGGCATCCCAAAAGATCTCCATACTGATAATGGAACACCCTTCAAGAATCAGGATGTCTCTAACCTTTGCAAGAAATTTTGCATTACCCAACATTGTTCCTCCAAGTACTTCCCACAGGTAAATGGTCAAGCCGAGGCTACGAATAAAACCATATTAAAAATCCTCAAAAAGACTATCGATGACGTTGGCTGTGATTGGCACTTGCAACTCAATCTCGCCCTCTGGGCTTACTGCACCTCCATCCGTACTCCTATTGGCGCCACTCCATTTGCCCTTATCTACGGTTCTGAGGTTGTCTTACCCATTGAAATTGAGCTCCATTCCCTCACGATTTCTCTCAATAACTTGATGTCCGAAGAAGAATATATGGTTGCCCGCTTGCAAGAGCTACAACTCCTCGATGAGAGACACCTCAATGCCCTTAACCACCTACGTGTGTATCAAAATCACTTGCGCTTACATTTTAACAAGAAGATCAAACCCCATGAGTTTGATGTAGGTGATTTGGTCCTGCAGCATAACATTAAGAATCTCTTGAACCGAGAAAAGAAATGGAAGTTTGAACCCAATTGGTTGGGCCCATTTTTTATTACTGCTAAATTTGTTTCTAGGGCATATCAAATTGCAACACCTGAGGGAGATCCACTCTCTGATCCTATAAATATCCTATATTTGAAGCGCTTTAATGCGTAGCTCAGCATTCAGTTCTTGTACAGTGTTATTCAACAAAAAATCCTAAAAATCAGAAAGAAATCCTGAAAAATCCTAAAAATTAGAAAGAGATCCTGAAGAAATCCTAAACATCAGAAAAGCAGAAAATCCTAAAAAGAAGATAATGTTCCTAAAAAAATCATTGTTGGGTAAACACCTGGTAAACAAGCACCTTACAAAAACAAAAAACATTTGTCCAACACTGAAAACTTGGCAAACAAGCACTCTGGGCAAGTATTACGGTGAAAACCTATCTCAGGCACCATGATAGCAGATTTGGATCTATTGTCTCCCCATCCACTATACATATCCATCCTCATCATAGTCATAGTTTTATGTCATCGCTTCCTGCATAGCCATAAGGATCCACCCGCAATTCCCAACAAGCTGAGCTTAACCCCATCACACTGAGCTTTTCTCAAACACATTGATCGCAAAAAGTACTTATCAAAATCAACATCGAAATCAAATATCTGAGTTATTGTTCTTTTCACATCTATTGCTAGCGAATATCCATTTCAAACAATCAATATTTTCCCTGTAGGATGCGTCCTTCCTCAATCAGCTCAAATCAATCTCATCAATCATATCTCGTTCATGGCAAGAACTATGGACCGAATGACCACTTGGTCAGGAGGTCTTCTTTGTTGATTTTATCTTTTTGTATCAATAGATCCTACTCATGATTACCTTGATCTTCCATATCTTGGTATATTGTGACTATTGAACAAGTGTCGATTGCAGTATGATCTGTTTGTGGATACTTTAGGAATGTTTTGTTGGTTTTCAAGTTATGATTATGTGTATCTTAATGGAGACAATGGGTTAGCATACTTATGTCCCTTAAAAGACCTAAGTGTGCCCAAACCTCTCCAATAAGTATATGTCATAGGTTCTATCATAGTCTGAAAATCTACATCTTTGTTTCTACAGCTATCTAAGAGTCTAGTCCATTCAATGGAACAATGTCATATGTGCTTTTATAACACATGATGCATACCTCCTATTACAATATCAAACTAGGGTGTGCTCTCCAACATGAATACAAGTGATCACAGTAAATCATGTAGTCAGGTTGCATTTCAGTTTGTTTCTTTTCTGCATTTTTGTTTGAGACAAGGGTCTTGTTTATTCATCATCCCTTCCCTATTCTTTAGTGGTTCAATTGATCCTATTGGTTATATTGGATACACAAACAAAAACATCATAATAATAAAGTGACACTAGCTCATTCCATTGCATTCTACCTCATATAGTTCAATTCATTTAGCTACCATTGCATGCGCCAAATATATCTCATTATTCATTAATCATTAAATACACATTGCATATATATCTCATTATTCATTAATCATTAAATGCACATTACATATATATCTCATTATTCATTAATCATTAAATACACATTGCATATATATCTCATTAATCATTTACCATTAAATACACATTGCACGTCAAATATATCTATTTAACCATCCATCATTACCTATGCATTGCACATTCATAACCATCACATATGCATAATAAAACATCAATTCATTCCATAAGCTTTGCACATCATATAGTACACATTTCACATCATCACACACATCCTGCATCACACACGTCAGTATCATAATATAGTATTATGCATAATCTCATAAGCTGATGCAGGAGCATATCGGGTCCTTGGCAATCTTGTGTCACCAAAAATAATTTAGATTTTGTCTGTGTTGCTTGGTTTTTGCTTTGACTGAGTTGGTCAATTTCCTTTGGTTATCGAGTGTGGTCGGTTATCTCTTGGGCGGTCAGTTGTTTTACTGGTGCTCGGCATTGCCTGTCTACTACTTGGTTATCTTTCTCACCGACGGGTTTAGTTTTAGTTCATGTTGTGGCTGACTTGTGCATTTATATTGGATCACAGATTTAATGTTGGGATCCATCATTGGGAAGCGTGTGGTCCTAGATCTGACCATTCCTTCTCTTGATTATGGATTTGAAGGCCGACTCAGTTCGGTAGCTTCTTGTATAAATGTAGTTATTGGTTTAGAGTTTAGGAGGCAGTTTTTGGCATAGGAGTTGGATAGAAGATAGAAGTAAAGATTTGATAGATCCTCACATGTTTGAGGATTTCTGTAACTCATTGTAATATCTGGCCCTAACTGGGAAGGCCTTATAGCCCGACATGTATCAGTCTATTTGATGAATATATATGAAAGATCTTGCATTCTCTTTGCCACTATTTTGTTTGTTTGCTTCTGCATGTTTTGGGTAGGCTTGGATCATTAGGGTGTGCCATTGTTTGGCCCCTCTTTCTCCCTATCTTGCGTCAGGTGGTATCAGAGCGAGGTGAGATCTTGATCTAGGTCTACGGATCTAGGTTTGTAGGTTCCTCTTGAAGCCCTAGTTGATTGTTGTGGGTAGCAGATTGTGATCTGACCTGCAATTGTAGAGGGTTGTCAAGATGGTTCATGGGAGGCGAGATGCAGATCTAGGAATGACAGATATGCTAAGGCAGATTGCTGCTACGTTAGAAGTTGTTGAAACAGCCCAAAGAAGAGGCAAACATCTTGAAGATGTTAGTGATGATGAAGTTGAAGAAGAATAGGTGAATGCAGAACTTGCACCTATTATGGATCAAGGTGAAGAAAGATTTTTTAAGGCTTTGACAAGTCTTAAGTCAACACCACATTTCAATCCTCTTGAGTATGGTAGAAAGCTAGATTCTGATGAATTGGTGGACTAGATCACTGAGATGAAAAAGTATTTTGAATATGAAAACATTCCTGAAGACAAGAAGGTGAAGATTGCAAGCACAAAGTTGAAAAGTCATGCATCTTTATGGTGGGAACATCTACAGCTGGATAGGAAGAGAAAAGGAAAAGACAAAATCAAGGTATGGAGTAAAATGGTGAATAAATTGAAAGGAAAGTTCTTACCTTGTGATTATCAAATTAACCTAGTTCGGTGAATGCAAAGTTTGAGATAGAAAGATAGCTCGGTAAAGGAGTATACTGAGGAATTCTATAGATTAGATATCAGATCTGGACATGACGAAGATGATGTGGAAATAATCGGTAGATACCTGAATGGTTTGAGAGTTTCCATCCAAGAGGAAATTAGTATGGTCAAATTGGAGAACATTGAAGAGGCTTATCAATTTGCTTTGAAGGCCGAGGAGAAATTGAACAAGAGACATGAACAAAGACAGAGAGGTTGAGGTGGTAGATTCCCTAGAGGAAGAGGTAGATCTAATGGTGAAAATGGTAGATCTAAACCAGAAAATACAAATCTAGACAAAGGCAAGACCGAGTGGAAAGGTGAAAGTTCATCTAGAGGTAGAGGCAGTAACTACCAAGGTGGTTATAGCAGAGGAAGTTTCCAAGGAACTTGTTACAATTCTGGAGAAGAAGGACATAGATCTTTTGAATGTACACAGGCTAGTAAGAAGGCTGGTAGTAGTAGAAATGCTTTGGTGCAAGAAGAACCACTGAATGAACTTGCGAAAGAAAATAATTTGATGGTAAGGAGAGCACTGTGGAATGCAAGTAAGAAGGAAGATCCAGTAAGGAAAAGTTTGTTCAAGACTAGATGTAGAGTTTTTGATAAAGTTTGGAAGGTAATCATTGACAGTGGTAGCTCAGAGAATCTGGCATCTGAAGAGATGGTCATAAAATTATAGTTGGAAAGGTTGGTACATCCGAAGCCCTATCAAATTTTATGGATCAAAGATGAGTACACACTCCTAGTAAGTGAACAATGTTATGTGAATTTGAAGATTGAGAAATATTATGATAAGGTGTTATGTGATATCATGCCTATGGATTGTTGTCATATTTTTTTGGGTAGACCTTGGCAATATGATAGACATGTTATATATTATTGGAGATTGCATAAGTATACTATTATGGTTGCTGGAAGGAAACAAATCTTGTTACCATTGATGGAAGAAGCTGTTAGTAATGTTTGCACATCTGTGAAAGTTTATTTGATAGAGGGAAGAAAGTTTGTTAACTCTTTGAAGAAGAATGATGTATGTTTTGTTGTGATCCCTAACAAACCGAGAAAGAAAATGGAGGATAATGTCCCTGAGGAGATTGATAAGTTACTCAACGAGTACAGTGATATCATTTCTGATAATGTACTTGATGGTTTGCCACCAAAGAGAAGCATTGATCATTATATGGATCTAATCCCTGGAGCTATTTAACCGAACAAGGCACCTCATCGGTTGACACCTACCGAGAATCAGGAATTGAGCTGACAGATTCAAGAGTTGTTGGAGAAAGGTTTGATCAGAGAAAGTTTGAGCCCTTGTGTAGTACCTATTGTATTCGCATCGAAGAAGAATGGAGAATGGAGAATGTGTAATGATTCCAGAGCAATCAATAAGATAACAGTGAAGTATAGGTTTCCTATACCGAGAATGGATGACATAATGGACAGTTTGACTAGAGCAAAGTATTTCGCAAAGATTGATTTGAAAAGTGGGTATCATCATATCAGAACCAGAGAAGGTGATGAATGGAAGATTGCTTTCAAGACAAAATAAGGTTTGTATGAATGGTTGGTTATGTCTTTTGGTTTAACTAATGCACTGAGTACTTTTATGAGGTTGATGAATGAAGTTTTGAAAAAAAATTTGGGTAAGTTTGTGATTGTATATCTTGATGATATTATGAGATTCAGTAAGACCAGAGAAGAACATTTGTTTCATGTTAGACAAGTTTTGTAGAGATTGAAAGAGGAAAAGTTGCTGATAAATCTGAAAAAGTGTTCATTCATGAAAGAAGAGATTGTGTGTTTGGGATTTGTTATTTCAACTGATGGTTTGAATGTGGATCCTGAAAAGGTTGAAGCTATTTTGAATTGGCCTACACCTATGAATGCTAGTGAGGTAAGATCATTTCATGGTTTGGTAAGTTTTCACCGAAAGTTCATAAAGAATTTTAGTTCAATTTGTAATGCTATGACTGAAACTATGAGAGGAGACAAAAGAGAATTAAAGTGGACACATGGAGCTGACAAAAGTTTTGAGACCTTGAAGTAGAAGGTTGTTGAATAACCTATTTTGGCATTACCTGATTTCAGTAAAGTATTCCAAGTGGAATGTGATGCAAGTGGAAGTGCAATTGGAGCTGTGTTGAGTCAAGAAGGTAAACTTGTTACTTTCTTTAGTGAAAAGTTGAATGATGCTAGAAGGAAATATTTTGTGTATGATCAAGAATTCTATGCTATTGTTCAAGCACTGAAGAAATGGAGACGTTATTTGATACCAAGTTAATTTGTGTTGTATACTGATCATAAAGCTTTACAATATTTGGGTAGTCAGAATAAGTTGAATCAGAGACATACGAAATGGGTTGAGTATTTGCAGAGTTATACATTTGTGATAAAGCATAAGAGTGGAGTCACTAACCGAGTTGTTGATGCATTGAGTAGAAGAAGATCTTTGATGAACGAGATGAAAATTAAAGTTCTTGGTTTTGATGAGATGAGAGATTCTTATGAGTCTGACCCTGATTTTTCTGAGCCATGGAGAAAGTGCAGAGCACCTATTCAAGATCAACAAGACACTAAATGGGATGAATATTTTATTCAGGAAGGTATGTTGTTTAAAGGTATTCAGTTGTGTATACTGAGAGGAGTAATGAGAACTAATCTGATAAAGGAGAAACATAGTAGTGGTTTGGCTGAAAATTTTGGTATTGATAAAACATAGAATTTCCTTAAGGAGAAGTACTATTGGCTGCAGTCGTATAAAGATGCTCAAAAATTTGTGAAAAGTTGTGGGATTTTTCAAGTTGCAAAAGAAGTAAGTTAGAATACTGGATTGTATACACCAATTGTTGTTCCTAAGAAACGTTGGATTGACATCAGTATGGACTTTGTTCTTGGCTTACCGAAGACAGTAAGAGGTAATGATTCTATATTTGTTGTTGTGGATAGATTTTCTAAAATGACACATTTTATACCATGTAGAAAGACATCAGATGCAGTACATGTAGCAGATCTTTTCTTTAAGGAAACTGTCAGATTGCATGGATTACCGAGGAGTATTATCTCTGATAGAGACAATAAATTTGTTGGATACTTTTGGAAAACTCTTTGGGAGAAATTTGGCACTGAGTTGAAATATAGTTCTACATTTCATCCACAAACCGATGGACAGACTGAAGTTGTGAATAAAAGTTTGGGAAATCTTTTGAAATGTTTAGTTGGAGACACACCGAGTAATTGGGATTCTATGTTGGCACAAGCAGAGTTTGCATACAATAATTCAATGAATAGGAGTACTGGAAAAACACCATTTGAGATTGTGAATGACACACAACCGAGAGGAATATCTTATTTGAGAGACATTGCTGATGCTCGAATAAGAAAAGTGTTGAAGGAGTAAAGTTTGTTGAATACATGAAGACATTACATGAAGATGTGAAGTTGAAGCTAGAAGACAGTAACCAGAAATAAAAAGATAGAGTTGATAGATCAAGAAGATATAAAACTTTTGATATTGGTGATGAAGTGATGGTTCATTTGAAGAAAGGCCGATTTCCTGTTGGAACATATGGGAAGCTAAAGATGAAGAAGTTTGGACCTTGCAAGATTTTGAGGAAACTTGACAATGGAAATGCATATGAGATTGAGTTACCTAATGACATGGACATATCACCTATTTTCAACATTGTTGATTTGTATGAGTATCATGAACCTAATGAAGAAGTGATAGTACCGACAGAATATCCTAAGAAGCAAAATGATGAAGTTGAACAAATTTTGAAGGAAAGAGTTGGCAAGAGTACAAGAGGAAAACAATATATGGAATACTTAGTAAAATGGAAGAATAGACCGATGGAAGATAGTTCATGACTTTCACAATCTGAGTTAGATGCAGCTTGGACCAGACCTACCAAATGATTCAGAGAATCATTTCAAAATAACCCCAGGTATCTGATGCAGGAGCATCTCGGGTCCTTGGCAATCTTGTGTCACTAAAAAAAATTTGGAGTTTGTCTGTGTTGCTTGGTTCCTGCTTTGACCGAGTTGGTCAGTAGTTGGTTAGTTTCCTTTCATTATCGAGTGTGGTTGGTTATCTCTTGGGTGGTCGGTTGTTTCACTAGCGCTCGACATTGCTTGTCTGCTGCTCGATTATCTTGCTCACCGACGGGTTTAGTTTTAGTTCATGTTGTGGCCGACTTGTGCATTTATATTGGATCATGGATTTAATGTTGGGATCCATCATTGGGAAGCGTGTGGTCCTAGATTTGACCATTTCTTTCATTGATTGTGGATCTCAAGGCCGACTCAGTTTGGTAGCTTCTTGTATAAATATAGTTGTTGGTTTAGAGTTTAGGAGGCAGTTTTTGGCATAGGAGTTGGATAAAAGATAGAAGTAAAGATTTGACAGATCCTCGCATTTTTTATGATTTTTGTAACTCATTGTAATATCTAGCCCTAATCGAGAAGGCCTTACAGCTGACATGTATTAGTCTATTTGATGAATATATATGAAAGATCTTGCATTCTCTCTCCCACTATTTTATCTGTTTGCTTCTGCATGTGTTGGGCAGGCTTGGATCAGTAGGGTGCGCCATTGTTTGGCCCCTCTTGCTCCCTGCCTTGCATCATAAGCCATCAAATAAACTCATGAAATAGCACCACAAAAAGACCTGTATATATATCATAACATCATGGTACATCAAAATGATACATCAGGCACCTCAGTGCTGCTATGCATATGCATATCATCTAAAAATCCAAAAAAAAGTATCATGTATAATCAACTGGGGCTCATAACCACTGGAAGATGTCCCTATCATCCTGAATCCCCCCTATCCACCTCATGGAGTAGATCTCTATGCTCATCTCCCACTGTCATCACCTATCGTCCTCTCCCTCGTTGGCCTGGCTACTAATCCCGATGACACCCCTCGAGTCCTGTCTGATATCCCTCTCTCTGAGTAAGGGGCCTATCTCTGCTCTACAGGTACTGCCTGATGATAGAGAGTCATATATGTGTGTGAGTGATTTACACCTTCATGAAATAACAAGATTTAAAGAGAATTTACACCATTCAAAGCAAACTAATCTAAATAATGCACAATTAATCTATCAACATCTCATGGATCTCTAAAATAAAGTGGTAAATGAGGCTCTCAGCTATGATCCTCACTAGTGACACTCTAAAGATGAGAATTAAGCTATATGATATGCAAATTTAGATCTAATTATCAAATTCTAGCTCTATTTGATAAGAAAATCTCTAAAATGATCAACAATTTAAGCTAAATATCAATGAAAATGCTAAGTGAGTGATGTGGATGCAAATTGCAAGAGCTTTGCTGCAATTCAAAGATATGGAGTGGATGAATAATGCCTCAAAATGCCTTCTATTTATAAGATTTTCCCAAGGGTAGGGGGTAGAGTGAGATAACCATGGTTATGCTTGGGTAAGGTCAATTGGCTTTGCTTTGTCCCTAAATTGGGGGACAAACATTTAAATGGTTTCAAAAGGCTGGACCATTTCAACAAAAGTGAGTGATTTGTGTCCATTTTGTCTCCTTTTTCCTTTGTTGAGAGAATTTATGATTTATTAATTAATTAAAGCAATTAAATTTAGCCATGAAGGGTAAGAGGTTCATTTTGATTTTTCATTTCAACAACTATGTCATTAATTGAATTTAATCAATTTCTTAGTGTTTTTCCCCTTTTCAAGCCTTATTTAATCATTTAATCATTTAATTGAATTTTCCTTTGATTTGAATTGCCTTTGTTCCATTTATTGATTTTTAGTGCTATTTTGATGACTTGATTGCACCTTTTGATTAAATTAAGCCTTTGCCAATTTTCCATGTCTACAAATGCCCCTCTTTGAGTCGATGTGCGAAGAACACCGATTCAAAGATTTCCTTAGTATGATGATCTGATTCAGGTCCTGGTTCTGATATGCCTCTGATCATTCTGATTGATGTACTTCCTGATGATGATATGATGTGCCTCTGATGATGATATGATTCTGATGCCTCTGATATGATACTGATCTGATATGGGTCCTGGTTTGATGATAGGTCCTAGGTTCACTGATAAAGGTCCTGGGTTGATTGATAAAGGTCTTGGGTTGATTGATAAAGGTCCTGGGTTGATTGATTGCTGATATGTTGATATGTTTGATATGATGACAGATTTGATATGAAACTGATATGCAATTGATTTGCCTCCTGATATGATAACGATATGATATGATACTGATACTGATATCTTGATATGATACTGCTATGATATGATACTTGATATGATATGATATGCCCCACTGATAAATGGTTTTGATGTGATGCCCATTTGATACTCTGATGCCCCCTCAGAAATAAAACATATTAATTCCTTGATTTGAACGAGTTTGAGTAGGTGGAATATGTTTTGATTTCTGATACCGTTTGAAAGAAATAATCAAGTTTGATTCATGCCCCGATTAATGAAAATGTCCTATGATAGGTTCAAAGTGCATTTTTTAAGTGTTTATGAGGACCAATTTCACCTTAAATAGGGTAAAACCCCTCATTTTACTATTCATTTGCACCGTTCCTTCTTGAGATTTGAGCTCTAATTTTAGCCTTTTGGAGACGATGGTGGTCCCACATCGCGAGCATCGGTTTGAGAGAGCGCACCGGTTCAGTCGGAGAGCGACCGATGGTCCTCCGGTATGTCATTCAAATTTTCCTCATGTCTTTAAAGTTGCATTTATGACCTTATTTAATGCTTTTAAAAATTTTAATTCTGCGTTCATGAAAAGAAATGTCGCCTCCGTGCATTTTAATATCACTTGAAAATTTTAAATGTCGCCTGCAGTAAATTTGATGTCACCTGCCTTAGGTATTCTCACGCATTTAGAAAATCTTGTGTCGCCTAAGGATAATTTAATGTCGCTTAGGGTTTAATCCTTTTAATCAGGTGTCGCGTGATAATAAGATGTCGCTTGCGGAAAATCGTATACCGCCTCCGTGAAATTAATTCACGCGGATGAATAAAATCACGCGTTTGAACAAAGAAATGTCGCCTCTGGTAAAAGAAATGATGCCAGATGGAAAAGTCGCGTAAGTAAAAATTTGTTTATTTCAAACTTTTCTAGGACGTCTGATTGCTCGATTGCGTCAACTTGATTGATATCGATCACGTCAATGAATTCAATCGAATGTTTAGTTAGGGTATTCCCTTTGTTTGATGTCAACAACGAATTAGGACATAGGTAACTATAATATCGAGAAATAAGGTTAATCAATCTTCATCACGAATGATAGATCATGGATCTAAACGTCCATTCATTTTATGCTCAAATGCTTAGAGACATAAAACTAGGATCGTCCTTCCTCAATGCTTAGAGTTAGGATTGGTAAGTCTGATAGGTATATTTAAATTGATGACCATGATTGATTGTTTGATTTCCTGATAGTAAGTTACTCATGTGATTCCCTTGCTTTGATTAAACAGGAGGATGTCCCTGTGCTGTACCTTCGGACTGTACCACACTGGGTGATGGAGCTTAGGACACAGTTGACTGACGCCGAGAGGCGAGTGATTAGGCGCTGCGGTTTACTATGCGTACTAGAGCTTCCTCGGTTCCAGATGAACCGAGGTTTGATTACTGCTGTCGCAGAGCGTTGGCACTCTGAGACAAACACATTTTGGCTACCACAGGGCGAGATGACTATTACACCGGAGGATGTTTACAGATTGCTACGGATTCCGACTCATGGAGAGATAGTATATTATGATGCAGTCTATGATGGGACATATTATCGACGAGTATTCAGAGATCCGTCTATTGGTGATGATTGTATCTTATGGCCTCAGTTTGCCTCATTTCCTGTTTTACCAGCCTTATTAGGTGCTATCATTGGTGGTGTTTTATTACCTGATCGGCGAGGTCGCGGATTTTCAGTGGGATGGGGCAGGATTATCGAGGATTTGCTACATCATCCTCGACGCTTTGACTGGGGATCTTGTGTGCTGGCACAGCTTTATCACAATCTTCATGAGGTGGTTTACAGGAGATCAGCCTCATTATCTGCTGGGATTCATATTTTACAGTTGTGGATATGGGAGCACTTACCAGTCAGTCATCCTATATCAGATCGAGATCGTCCTCCAGGATATCCTTTTGCATGGCAGTATACTGGTATGGTGACACAGCATCACTTGGGTCACTTGGAGTATTGGCGACGGCAGATTGATGACATGGATGAGGTCTATTGGAGACCATATGTTGAGGTCGAGGATTGGAGAGAGGATAGCTTGGAGTTACCATATATGTTTGCTCCTCGATGGATGATCGGCAGGATCGACTCTGTTCTTGAGAGATTCTTGGCAGGGAGAGTACTACGACAGTTTGGGCGGATTCAGCCTATGCCTCAGGGATCTGCAGTATATGCTCGTTCTAGTGCAGAGCGTGCTACTTGGGGTCACATGCCTTCATATGATGATGCTATAGAGAAGATATCATTACTGGGTTATATGGATTGGGACATGAGGTTACACATCAGAGATGCCGGAGTCACACAGGAGTATCTAGCTTGGTTGATGGAGCATCCGATGCCTCGATTTACAGACCCTGCAGAGCCAGTGCCTAGGCGAGATGATGATGGTGATGATATTGGTGGTGGGAGGAGACGCAGAGGTAGACCCCGAGGTAGGGCAGTGATTAGGCTCAGAGGACGAGCGAGAGATGCACAGGTACAGGCACCACCTCCTCCTCCTCGTCCTGCAGTAGTACAGAGACAGAGGATAGATCGTCAGGATCATGTGAGGGCTGCTAGACAGGGTCCAGGTACAGGACAGGATACGAGAGCAGGATTACAGCAGGCTACTGTGGATGGTCAGGATACAGGTGCACAGCAGATGCCAGCAGCTTTTTCCCGTGATCGGGGAAAAGCTCCTATAGATACAGGTGATCCTCAGAGTACCTATGAGGTTGGAGAGAGTTCTAGTACTACCCAGCTACGAGCAGATGTGGGAGCATTACGGATAGAGGTGTCACAGATGTCGTCTATGATTCAGCAGTTGGTATCGGGTTTGGCTCCCTTGGTTCCTCTCCTTGTTGCTATGGTTGGTCAGACACCTCCTCAGCAGCCTCCATCACAGCCTCCTCCACAGCCTCCTCCAGGACCTCCTCCCAGTGGTGACGAGAGATGAGCTATGAGTGCTCTTATTGATCATTTATGTACTGATGCTGAGATACTTGATATTGTACCATAGTCTTGTGACCTTGGTGTCACCTTTCCAGTTGTATTTTGACACTTATTTGACATTGATGCCCCTGTTGATGGGCAATTATAGAGTTGAGTTTTATGACATCATTGTTATACTTGATATATTGAGTTATGAGTAGACGTGTGATATGAGAACATTTATGATCTTTCCTGCTTTTATTTGATGATATATGAGATTTCCTTTAGATGCTGCTATATGTGTTTATCTAATGCATTTGTTTTTGGATGAATATTAGCTATGGATGCAACATATCTTATGTATGATATAGATAGATGGATGCATTTCTTCTTCATGTATGGATGCAGTTTTGATATGTTATTTCTCATGTATGCAATCTGTATGTATGCACATGTAAATGATTATTTCCTTCTTTTCTTTGATAATATCTATGTAATGATTAATGATATGGAATGAATGCAAAAATTATATCTCATATATTTTTATTTTTGTAGAAAAGATGATGTTGAAATGATGTTGTCCTTGTTGATTTAACCCTGTTAATGATGTCATGTACCCCCTTTTTGATGCGAAAATAAAACCCTTGGGAAAAAAATGCACATGCAATTAATCTAACATGAGAATGCATTTAACCTTTTTATGAATGCAGCTAAGTGTCACTAGCTTTTAGCAAATAAATGCCTTGAGGATATATTTTCATCATTGAGCACTTGGGACCGGAAAGTCGATACAATCACCACTGCCCACTGACATGATGATATGAATATCGCTTTTTATTTACTGCTCATATGGTAACCTCCGTTTTGCTTTCCCATCGGTCTCATCGATACGACTATCACTGATTTCAAAAAATCATGAGAGTACGAATACCGATTTTATCAGATTCTATGTTGCAAGTGGATTTTTTCATTTAGATATGAAGAATCTAAATATCCAAGGTATCCGGTTGCGTAAACAAACAAAGGTTAACTCATTGTTTTATAAGATAATCCTCGATGGTTCTTTGATGACCATGTCTTTAGATGAATTCTCATAAGGCAATGAATTTTCCTCCAAACAGTCACTTCATAGTCAAGAAAAATATCATGTCTCCATCATTGCCAATCTAGTCGAAACATCATTGATGAGCTAAGAAGACTTGATACAAATTGAATGAATGTAAGTAAACAGATTTTTAACCAACTTTTCAAAAGAATCTATCTAAGTGTTTTGCATTGTTTTCTGATTTTCAACAAAATATATTTCCAAGTGTTTGATCATGACATGATTTTTTATTTTTAATCCTGAATAATAAGTCAATTTAGGCTTCAAGGATTTTGTTGTGGTAGTCAACTTTTTTTGTTATCAATCAAAGGTTTACAAAAATCTGATCTCTCTTCTGAAAATGTTGATCCTTTTCTGCTTGTGACTGAATGTTGTTCATATGAATCCTTTTGAGGTACCCTCTTTCCAATCCATTTATGCTGCCCCCAAGTATTTGATGTATCAATTTTGACAACTTTAGGCAATGCAAAGGATGGTGCTACAAACTGTTATTATGACTATGTACAAATGACGGATGCAATGAAGGTTTAGACAAATGGGATGATGAGATGCATTATATACACATGTGGCTAGGAAGGAAATGACCTAAGGGAACCAAAAGCACTTGTTACCAAGTTTTCACTTTTGGGTATTCTCTTTTTTTTTTTTTTTTGCTACCGAGGCGCCTATTTGCTAGGTTTTCACCAAGGCACTTTTTCTCTTTTTTCATTTTTTTTTTTTATTTTTTTTATTTTTTTGTATTTTTCATTATCACCTTGGCGCCTATTTGCTAGGTTTTCACCAAGAGATAGTTTTTCAAATGTTTTTGCTTTCTTCAGGCTCAATTTTCCACTGTTTTTTGATCTTTCTTCTTTTCCAATGTTTTTTTGGATTTTCCATTTTCAAATGTTTTTGGTATTTTCCATTTTCAATTATGTACAATAATTATAATGCTCTCTCATCTGATACTCTTTATACTCTTTCATCTGTTTTAGGTGTAGAATCTCTTCAAATGAATGCTATTTATGGGTTCTTGTAATTCTTCACCATTACAATCTGATAACTTATATGTTCCAGTTCCAAAGGATGACGCTATCACAAATGGGCCTATCCAATTAGCTTCCCACTTTCCTTTCTTTTCCCTTTCAACTTGATTTTTGGGATTTTCTCTTAGTACCAAGTCTCCTACTTGAAAAGTTCTTGGTTTGATGTGTTTGTTGTAATTGTGTGCAATCCTGTTTTGATAACCTTTTAAATGCTCATAAGCTTGAGTCTGATGTTCCTCTAACAATTCCAATTGTTGTAGTTTGGCAATCCTATAATCCTCATCAGTGATCAATCCTCTTAATGAAACCCGTAGAGATGGAATTTCAACTTCTAATGGTAGAACTGCTTCGGTTCCATAGACTAAAGAGAATGGGGTGGCTCCTGTAGGTGTTCTGATACTAGTTCTGTAAGCCCATAGTGCGGGATTTATTTGCACGTGCCAATCTCTTCCTGATTTGTTAACTGATCTTTTTAATATTTTGAGGATATTTTTGTTTGTTGCCTCAGCTTGTCCATTGCCTTGTGGATAATAAATGGATGATGAATGATGTGTAATGTGAAATGTCATGCAAAGTTCATCAATATCCTGATTTTTGAATTGTTTCCCATTATCCGTGATAATGGCATGTGGAATACCATAGCGGCAAATTATGTGGTTCAAAATGAACATTGAAATTTGTTTGCCGGTTGCTGTTTTTAATGGAACTGCTTCTACCCATTTGGTGAAGTATTCTGTTGCTGTGATGATATACTTGTGTCCGTTTGAAGATGGAGGATATATGATTCCAATCAAGTCAAAACCCCATTGATAAAAAGGCCATGGTGTAATGAATGGGTGTAATTCTTGAGCCGGTGCATGTATCATATTACCATGATATTGACATTTGCTGCATGTCTTCACAAATTGACAAGCATCCTTTTCTAATGTTGTCCAAAAGTACCCTAGACGAAGGATTTTCTTAGCTAGATTAAAACCGCTTGAGTGTGACCCGCAAATGCCTTCGTGGACCTCGCGTAAAGCTAACTTAGACTCTTCTTCCTCTAGACATCTAAGTAACGTCCCATCAAGACCCTTACGATACAATGTGTCTGAAAGGATTAAGTAACGGGCGGCTTGGCGTATGAAGTTACGTTTTTGGGCACGAGTTTGGTCTATGGGGAGTACTTGGTCTTTAAGGTAAGTATAGATGGGTCCATACCAAGGAGAGTCATGTCCATGTAAAAGAGCAACAATTTGGGTGTCAGGAAGGCTAAATGCCGGTTTTACCAACTCTTCCACCAAGAACTCATACTTCTCATTTTGATCTGGTTTTTGTAACAATGAAGCCAAGGTAGCCATGGCATCTGCTGCTCTATTCTTTTCTCTTGGAATCTGTTCAAATGTGATCAAAGCAAAGTACTTCTTCCATCCATCAATCAAGGTTTTATATTTCATCAATGTTATGTCCTTGGTATTGTATTCATTATTAACCTGATTGATTATGAGTTGGGAATCTCCATACACTTGTAATTCTGCAATACTCCATTCTAAAGCCATTTTGATGCCAATGACTAATGCCTCATATTCCGCTATGTTATTGGTGCATGGAAATAAGAGTTTATAAGACTTTGGAATGGTGTATCCTTGAGGAGTAACCAATAATATACCTGCTCCAGAACCTCCTTGTGTGTAAGATCCATCAAAATATAACTTCCATGTTTTTGCTTCTATGTTGACAATTTCTGCATTTGGAAATTCAATTTGCATGGTTTGTGTAGACTCCATTGGGTTATCTGCTAAGTGATCTGCTATCACTTGTCCTTTAATTGCTCTTCTATCAACATATTCAATGTCAAATTCACTTAGGATCATGACCCATTTTGCTATTCTACCTGTTAAGGCAGTTTTACTTAGTAAGTATTTGAGAGGATCAATCTTGGCAATTAATTTGATCTTATGCATCAACATATAATGTCTTAGTTTTTGAGATGCAAAAACCACTGCTAGACATGCTCTTTCCATGAATGAATAATTGAGTTCATATTTTATTAAGGTTCTACTAAGATAGTAGATTGCCCTTTCTTTTCCTTGCTCATCTTCTTGTGCCAACAATATGCCTAGAGACCTTTCTGTGGCTGATATGTATAACAACAGTTCTTTACCTTTGATAGGTGACATAAGAATAGGTGGGTTTATCAAATAAGTCTTCAAAGTAGCAAAAGCCTTATCACATTCTTCATCCCACATAAATTTAGTGTCCTTGTGTAACAATCTGGTGAAGGAGTGACACTTTTCTGCTAATTGAGAGATAAATCTCCTTATTGATTGAATCTTTCCTTGTAGTGACCTCATTTGGCTAATATTTCTTGGAATCTCCATTTCTAGAATTGCTTGTACTTTTTCAGGATCAACTTCAATGCCTTTTGCTGACACTATATAACCCAATAACTTGCCGGATTGGACACCAAAGGCACACTTCTTTGGGTTTAGTCTAACTTTGAATTGTTCTAACCGAATGAATATTTTTCTTAGGATTTGTAAATGCTCTTCTCTATTGTGGGATTTTGCTAGAATGTCATCCACATAATCTTCTAAAAAAGTATGCATCATGTCATGGAAAATAGTTGTCATGGCCCTTTGATATGTAGCTCCAACATTTTTTAAACCGAAGGGCATAACATTCCAACAAAAAGTACCCCAAGGGCAAGTAAATGCTGTCTTTTCTTGGTCTTCGGGAGCAATCTTGATTTGGTTGTAGCCACTAAATCCATCCATTAATGAGTACATTGCGTGACCTGCTGTCAAATCCACTATGGTATCAATGCTTGGCAATGGGAAGTCATCTTTGGGACATGCAAGGTTTAAATCTCTGAAATCCGTACACACACGGATAGATTTATCATGCTTAGTAACTGGCACAATGTTAGAGATCCAATCAGCATATGCTATTGTTCTTATGAATCCCACCTTTAACAATTTTTCCAATTCTGCCTTGACTAGAAGAGCCACATGTGGGTGCATTTTCCTTAGTTTTTGCTTCACAGGTTTAACTCCGGCTCTAACATTCAGATGATGCATTATGAAATCAGGATCCAATCCAGGCATATCGGCATATGACCATGCAAAATTTACTTGTTGTTCTTGGAAGAATTTGATAAAGTCCTCTCTTTCAATAGATGTAAGTGATGCAGCCAAGTGTACAACCTTTGGCTCTAGTTCCGTGCCAATGTTAACTTTTTCTGTTGGTTCTATAAGAATAGATGACCGTTCTTCTTCATGTTCAGGCAAAGTGTCCAATCTCTCTTCTAATGGTGCCACAGTTGGGTTTTCACCAAAAGAAACGTCTTTTATTTTCATTGTTTTTGGTTCTAATGGTGCCACAGTTGGGTTTTCACCAATAGAACTTTTCATTTTTTTATTATTTTTTATTATTTTTTCTTTTTTTTGACTAAGAGATTGGACCCTTGCTGTTGTCATCATGTCCGTATTGAGTTCGTTGGTGAAAGAGGGTTCAACCGCATTGAGGTATTGGTTTGTGGCTTGGTCATTTGGGAAGTAAAGTAAGTCATGTGGTTCAGTTTGATCCCAATCAATAAGGTCTGGATGTATCAAAATTAAGGAATTATTGGGTAAGGTATCATCAATAGGATTTATGGACATGACTTCGTTTGAGGGTTCATACATTGTATCGTTTAGGTCTATGATGTGCGCTTCCTCAAGATGATCCATGGAAGCAGGGTCAAAGTCCCCTTCGCTTGAATCCTCATCGACCTCTACGGGAAACAATGTGGGAAAAGCCACAAGCGGGTTAAAACTAACGTTTGAATTTCCCTCCTCTGAAGGTGTCCAAAATGTTTCTATCCATGCTCCACTACTAGATGCTTGTTCTATATTAGGCCTTTGAATAGAAGATTCTTCATTAATTGGAGCATCTTGTTTTGGGATTTTTGCATAAGTATGTATAGCAATGACTTCTTTATCTTGACATGACTCATCTGATAAAGTATCCCATTCATAATCCCTAGAATCATCACTATCTCCTTCGGATTCTAATTCATTTATTTGAGGATGAAAATCATGCATTGGACTTGAACTTTCTCCCTTATATTGAAAACCTACTCCGGATTTTTCATGACTTGCCCTCCAAACAGGTTCAATAGGTTCTAATAATCCTCTATTTCTTTGGCCTAGGGGTCCTCTTCCTTTGTATCCCATCTTTTGCATAATATCAAATCCTTTCCCATATTGTTCTGTTTGTATATTAACATGCTGAATTCTTTCCATGGGAGTGTCTAGGGTACCATCCTCATCATGATAAAGCCATTGGAGGACATCATCCTCTTCCTTATCCCATGTTGCTTTGCTATCTTCCCTCACAAAATAAGAATTATACTTATGTGGAAGATGTTCTTTTGAGGGTTTTCCATGTGATTTAGGAGACATGGGCATGTCAAATAGAGAAACTGAATATTCTCCTACCCCTTTTGAACTAATCTTGCATTGTTTGTCAAATTTGTTCATCATCTCACTCATGTATTGGTAATGATCTACTTTAGCTTGTTCTTTTTCCTCTTTAGTAGGTTTGTAGATCACTGTTTCCAATTTAGGTGCCACACATGGACTTTCCATCACATTTGGACCCTCGTAGCTCACTTTTTCCTTGCCCTTAGTTGATGTAGTTGAGCTAGCTTGAAGAGGATTTTGTGCATCTTCATTGGTGATTCTTGGAACAACTCCTTCACGATTATGTGGAATGTATAATTCATGCAAGGGTTTGAGTGCATTACAATATTGAAATGGATTTGAGTCTCCTCCAACTGTGATTTCTTCACCCATGTATGGGAACTTGATGCATTGGTGGTATGTGGAGGGGACAGCTTGCATCTCATGAATCCAAGGTCTTCCCAATAAAATGTTATAGGTTAATTTCATGTCCAACACTTGACATTTGGTTTCCTTCTTAACTAGTCCCACTTGGATGGGCAACACAATCATGCCTTTAGAAGCTCTTTCAGCCTCATCATAAGCTTTTATGGTGATTTTCTTTGTAGGGTCAATGCAAGACTCGGATAGACCTAAGGATTTTACAAGACTCAATGTGCATATGTTAAGGCCAGCCCCTCCATCAATAAGGGCTCTTTTGACTCTATGCCTTTCGATCAAAACCTCTATATGTAATGGCAAATTTTGAGGATGAGTTATAGACATGTCATCTTGATCTGAAAATGAAAGACAATGAGGAGCCACTAGATGTCCTACCATATTTTGAAACTTTTCTTCCCCTAAGGTAGTAGAAACCTGTGTCTCTTCCAAAGCTTTTTCCAAAATCTCTTTATGATTTGGTGACAACTTCAATAACTCTAAGATTGAGATTTGTGTTGGAGTACGTTTCAATTGGTCTACCAAACTATAAGGTCTTGCTGCTGTAGGAGATTGTTTGACCACAATGTTGGATGGTGGGGTATTGGTGTTTTGAGGGACTATCCCTTGTAAAGTCATTCTAGAATTCTGCCCTCTTGTAATGACATTTGTTGCTTCCTTTTGAGGCTGTTCATTAATGATGATAGCATTAACAATATGATCATATGATGGCGCAAAGTTGAGATTATTGGCACTTTGTTTCTTGCCATTTGATGACTCACCTTTATCATGTTTGTAAAAAGGTTGTTTGAAGGCCGTATGATCTTCATTATTTTGGGGTCCATCAACAGTGATTATGTTATTATCTATCAAGTCTTGCACCACATTCTTTAATTGTAAACATTCATTTGTAGGGTGCCCCCGAATCCTATGATATTCACAATGATGCTTAGCATCCCACCAACCCGGCTTGTGGTCTGGTTCATAAGGTTTAATAGCGGGTAATGCAATAACATTGTTAGCTATGAGAGCCTTTAATGCAGTTTCAAGTGATTCTCCCAAGGGTGTAAAGTGTCTTGCAGGAGTGGGTTTCAAATACTTATCATACTTGCTGTTTTGATCCTTGTTTCCTTGATTATTCTTATGGGCATTATTGTTGTTGTTGGAAGGTGCATTATATGCTTGATTAGCATTATTCACTTGATTTGGTGTCTTTGTAAGGGCAAATGGAATCACCTTCAAGTTGCTGGATTCCACTACACCATCATTAACAATACCTTTGTTGTTATTCTTTGCAGCATAACGGCTATTGTTGTTGTACCAACTTTTATTTGGATTGTTGTTATTGTTGGTATTGGTGTTGTTGGAGTTAGAGTTATTCTTATTTTCCTTGTGCAATTTCAACTCTCCACTCTTAATCAACACTTCTTCCGTTGTAATTCCGTTATCAATTAGATCTTGAAAGGTTTTGGGACATTGCATCCTTAGTCTATAATTCAGCTCGCTTCTTAAACCATTAATAAAGATATCCATTTTTTCTTTCTCTGGTACACTTCTTAGATATCTAGCAAATGCAGTCCTCCATCTTTGCAAGAATGTGAGAAAGGCTTCTCCCTCTTGTTGCTTCGTGTTACATAACGTTATCATGGTGACCTCATGTTTGATGTTATAAGAGTAATGAGTCACGAATTTAGATGCTAACTCTTCAAAGGATTTTATGCCGGATGGTAGTTTTGAAAACCAATCCATGGCTGTTCCTCCCAAGCTTCTTGGGAATAGTCTCATTAAATAGGTTGATTCATGCATGAATTCAAGACTCAATGCACAAAACCCCCGAAGATGATCATGTGGGTCAGATGTTCCTTCATATCTCTCATATTTAGGAAATGTTACATTAATGGGAAAAGGCACCATGACCAAACTCTTATCGAATGGAAAAGGACATAATGTTTCAATAGAGAAAGGCTTAGGAGCCCCATTTTGTTTCAAATTGTCAATTTCCATTTGTAATGCCTTGAATTGTTTCCTCATTGCTTCCATAGGGTCTTCTATTTCCTTGGGCTTTAATTGTTCTATGTCAAAATCTTTAGGTAGCTTTACCCCCGTTTGTATTAAGTCCATGAAGTGTTTTTCTTTATCCATAAGCATGGTCTTTTTCATTAGTTCTATGAAATAAGGACATTGTCTTGCCTCTAATGCTCTTTCAATCGTGGCTTCTTCTGCAGTTGGGGGTAAGTTTGTATTATGAGGAGGAAATAAGTTGTTGCCTTGTGAATTTGCCTCTTGAGAATTAGGATCTCTTCCTCCATTATTAGAATTTCCTTGATTGTTGTTAAGATCCATACCTCCATTCATGTTGTTCCCTTGGTTGTTATTAGGATCTATGCCCCCATTCATGTTGTTCCCTTGGTTAGTGGAATCGATATTTCCTAGGGTACCACTAAACATGTTGTTAATGTCCTTTGCCTTAGTGGGATTTTCAGTCACTCGTGAAGTAATGAAAGTGTTCTTTGGAAATGGGAGCTCTTCTCCGTTGTAGGTCCCGTCTGTTTGTAATGCTTTCCTTATAGAGAGTGACCTTGTAATAACAGGCATGAACAAACTTTAAGGGTATGTTGACTTTCTTCTCTTGATAAGCTGTTTTTGGAATAAGGTAAAAGTTTTTGATCAATTTTAAATGGTTTAAAATTTTAATGGTGTTTTGATCAATAACTTTGGAATATCTTGTTTGAAAATAAAAACAATCTCAACACACACATCAATTGGGTACCATATCCCTAGAATGCTCTAATGTGTATATTTTTGAATGTTTTCACAGGTTTAACACAAGAATAGCTTCCACACAATCTACCTAGCACATAATTGGTTCGTAAACATGGCTCTAATAGGTAGTTTTGCTATTTTACCGTTATGTAGTAAGTTTTCCGTTCAAAAGAGATCTTAGCTTTTCATCCCCCAACTATGTTAAGGGGCTTCCCACACGCACAAAAGCACGATTTTGCGCAATCCGTTAGGACTACTAGAGGAAGTTCGAAAGAGCTAAAATCCTTTTGTCGTGTACCCCATTAAGGATACCCGCGTTTCATTTTATAGTGGGTCGGATTCTCGCGGCAAAAGAAAGTGTATCCCACTTTGGGTTGTCCCTCTCACCGGCCCTTCTAAGGCAATCTCGGGAGGCGAGCCCACTAAGTTTTAAACATATTCATTGAAAAGCATGAAAAATGGATTTGGTAGAGCAAGTTTGGGAATTTGATTCACTCAAAGAGTGAAGAGCATATCCCTATTGCTTTTCCCTTATCCCAAACACTCACAATCAAATTTGGTTCTTTTTCAACCCCGTGACAAAGGGGTTCTTAGAATTGAAGGATTTATTTTTTCCTTTTATGATTAAACTATGTTTTTGAACTTTGAAAATGCCACAATTTAAGGGAAGTGCAAGCTTGATGAGAAAAATACCTCAAACGATGCTAGCAAAGGCTAGGCGCATTTTTAAGTAGTAGATTTTTCGTTTTCTCTCCAAATCCTTCTCTTACCTTGGCAAAATGGTCCCTCCACCAACAAGTTAGTCAGCACAATACAAACAAAGTGAGGGGAAACCAAAATCAAAGCTAAAAATGATATAATTGATTATGCTTTTGATTCTTTGTTTACCAAAATACTTGCAAAATTAAATTTAAGGACTAAATTCCCAATTCAATGAGACATATTTTCGTTTGTAAGCATCTACAACAGCAATGTATTTGGCATGTAATTCTACTTCTTTCTCTAAATTATTGTTGAGAACAAAGGTAGAATGTACCCGGTTTTCTTTCCTTATCCTTTTAGAGATCAATTTCTCCTCTAAGTTGTGTCTTCTCTCTGGTTTTTGCACTTTCTTATGACAGACCATGCTCCTGAGACAAAAAAAATGACAGTGAAGTTAGCATACAGTCCTTATTTTGACAAAATAGTGAAAATACTGTCAGGTGACATTATCCAGACTACAGGCGAGATCAAATTTAATGAAGACGTGACTACTTTAACCGCGAGCGTCACCAAAAGGGGCTCAAGCGAGATCAAAATAGTCAAGTGCGATATTAAATTTAGCAAACGCGTGAAATCTTTACTACAGACGACAACAGCAATTACACTGATACAAAATAGATGCTAGACCAGGCGACATTTCTTCTGTTAAAGGCGATATCTAATTTAACAAAGACGTAATTACTTTAACCGCGAGCGTCACCAAAAGGGGCTCAAGCGAGATTAGAGTAATTAAGCGCGATATCAAATTAAACAAACGCGTAAATTATTTTTCAAAAGCGACAAACTAACTCAGATAAGCGACATCTTATTAAATGAAAGCGACATTTAAAATATCAAGAGCGACAAATGAAAAGAAAAATGCAGTGAACTCCCTTTACACCAGGCATGAACTCATTCGTCGGTAGCGGCTTTTAATTCTTTTTAGGCGACATCTAAATAGCCAAAGGCATCATCTGCTTGTACGTGAGGCGATAATCTAATGTCCGCAGGCGTGATTTCTTTATCCAGAAGTGTGATTCTGCCGGTAAGAAGCGTGAGTGTTCAGACTACAGGCGACATCTAAATTTCCGCGAGTGACATCTCTTTACTGTAGGCGTGATTTCTTTACTGGTAGGCGTGATTTATTTCCTGTAACCTACAAACAGTGAGCAAAATCATGCAATTCTAGCTTAAATTTTGCAAATAACGTGGAAATTTTGATAAATTTGAGGCCTAGAGCCCCACGGTGGGTACCATTTGTGTGTGAGTGATTTACACCTTCATGAAATAACAAGATTTAAAGAGAATTTACACCATTCAAAGCAAACTAATCTAAATAATGCACAATTAATCTATCAACATCTCATGGATCTCTAAAATAAAGTGGTAAATGAGGCTCTCAGCTATGATCCTCACTAGTGACACTCTAAAGATGAGAATTAAGCTATATGATATGCAAATTTAGATCTAATTATCAAATTCTAGCTCTATTTGATAAGAAAATCTCTAAAATGATCAACAATTTAAGCTAAATATCAATGAAAATGCTAAGTGAGTGATGTGGATGCAAATTGCAAGAGCTTTGCTGCAATTCAAAGATATGGAGTGGATGAATAATGCCTCAAAATGCCTTCTATTTATAAGATTTTCCCAAGGGTAGGGGGTAGAGTGAGATAACCATGGTTATGCTTGGGTAAGGTCAATTGGCTTTGCTTTGTCCCTAAATTGGGGGACAAACATTTAAATGGTTTCAAAAGGCTGGACCATTTCAACAAAAGTGAGTGATTTGTGTCCATTTTGTCTCCTTTTTCCTTTGTTGAGAGAATTTATGATTTATTAATTAATTAAAGCAATTAAATTTAGCCATGAAGGGTAAGAGGTTCATTTTGATTTTTCATTTCAACAACTATGTCATTAATTGAATTTAATCAATTTCTTAGTGTTTTTCCCCTTTTCAAGCCTTATTTAATCATTTAATCATTTAATTGAATTTTCCTTTGATTTGAATTGCCTTTGTTCTATTTATTGATTTTTAGTGCTATTTTGATGACTTGATTGCACCTTTTGATTAAATTAAGCCTTTGCCAATTTTCCATGTCTACAATATAATAGGTTGCCTCTCTCCCCATCCTTGATGCCTCTCGTTGTGCAGCCATCATGCTTGTTACTAACAACCCTACGCCCGCCATCGTCACTCCATGTCTCGCTAACTCTCGCTCCCCTTGATATATCTCTTCCCCTCTCTGCCACATGTCCCTGTCCTTTGTTAGTCGCTAGGTGCGAATGTCTGTTTGTCTTTGCACCTCCTCCATATGGCCCAAAAATCAAGCTACCTCCCCCACCATCCCCTCCATACCTGTGTCAGCTCTTGTCCTAGTAAGTTGTCATGTACCCACTCAACCCTCAAGTATGCCCAACTCCCATCACATAGTCTCCATCTAAACCTCTTCCATGGTTGCTCTATCCCTGTCTGCTGCCACCAAAGCCTCTAATCATGTCATCGCTGCCTGAAAAATGTCTCCCTGCTCATGATCACCCTACCTCTCATCTCCTCTTGATCCTCGTAGCCCCATCTCCTCATCCTCCAATAATGGCTCCTGGGCCACCTCCGGCTCTCGCTCCCTCTGCACCGCCTGTGTAGGGCCACCTGTAACTGGTCTTTGTACTATCCCTCTCTAACGCTCTATCACCTGCCTCTGTACCACACACCTAACTCTCGACACTACTATTGGTCTCTCTTCATCATCCTCTTCATCCTCCTCCTCATCGGCCTCCTCAAACTCTATCTCTAACTTTGTTTGCTCTATAGCCTCTCCTGTTCTTGGCTCTGTCAGTCTCGCTAGCCTCTGCCTCTCCCACCAGGCTGCATACTCAGTTGTCCCCCTACATCTACAACCTATCCCTGGGCTATTGTCCATGGTACTGGTTGCATACCTCTCCAGCTGATCCTAGCATTTCGAAGGTCTACTTTGATGCTCCATACTAACCCAATCTACCGCGAGTCGATCGGATGTGGATGACTATCTAGAACTATACCTTGCCTCATGCCAAACTATCTGCATACTCAAGATGGCATGTATCTCACTATCTGAAATATCATCCTCCCGATCAACCAACAATCTATCTGCACATATCTCAAGTACTCTGCATCCAGAGCACCATCCTCTCTCCATGCCTTCTCATCCCAATAACCCCATGCCTCACACACTCTATACGGTGTCCACTCAAACCATATCAACTCATCGAGTATCCTCTACCAAGTCTCAATTGATCTCACATCCCCATATGACAAGGGTGATCGATACCAACACACAAATGGATCATAGCACTTTCATTGGCCCTCCCCTTGTAGTGGTCGTACCACTGTAATATGCTCTCATGCCCAGACTAGTAGTAGTGTAACTCCAAGTCCCATTGTCTATTGAGTACGGTATGCGCACATATGAAGGTCATAATACACCTGTGCTAAAATCGTATATCCCCAACAAAACTTTGTACCATCCTCCTCCAGCATTCGATTCACTACTCTCGCCCATCCAATCGAAAATCCATTCCCTAAGTGGACTGGCATCAGCCTCCCTCCTACCAATCCGACTAAATACATCGCTAGCCGAGGCAATCCTGCCTCCATCCGCCCTTGCCATGAAATCCACTACCGGTCAATTAGTAATTGGTTTGCCCTCCATCTGAAACTCTCCTCCATGAATTGCTCTGCTCTCTCCAATTGATACTCGACCATCTCCCCCTGAAGTGGTATCCACAATATTCGTCATAGGTCTAGCAACGTCATTATTGCCTCCCTGGTCGACAAATGGAAACTTGACATGTCTAAGTGTCATCTCTCGATCAATGTTGTCATCAGCACATTATGCGCTCTTAGGCGTGGCCACTCATGCACATGTTGCAGGCCACATAAAGTCACATGTCACCACTCTGCCTCCGTTAGCTCCTCTCACATCGTCATCATGTCTGGCCATTGCTCTTTCGATCGAATCAAATAATCTGGCTCCTGCATCAAAATTACCCAACACACATTCGTCAGTCTTAGTCATTCCTCCATTTACCCTATCCATGCCCTCACATTGCCTCCCCCCATTCCCCAATCTTCTTTTTTCCTACTCATCCCCTCTGCCTCCGACTGGGCAGAGCCACGAGTCCATGGACGGGTGGCTATGCCCCCTCCCCATTGTTAGCCTATCCTTTGGTAGGTACCCCCCCTTGACTGTTAGGAATAAGGTGTCTCAACCTTGGATAATTCCTATTCTTATTATTTGTTTTGTAAATATATTTTTTGCAAATAATGTAATTAAGTGTGAGTGTACATGTCTAGTTGGCATGTTGATGTGTCACTCCACTTGATGTGTCAGCATCTTGTGTGTAAGGAGATCATGACTGAAACGGTCATAACATATTCCTATGACGTGTAAGAACTATTTAAGGAATGTGCTATGACAGGTGTAAGAGCATCTTATGATTTGGGCCTATTTGAGCGCCCAAGAAGAAGTGGTTGGTGTGTGTAAGAGAATATGCCAAAAATAGGTTGGTATGACAGATTCTCTTACACTTCTCTTGTGAACGTTATTTTTGGCAGATTCTATGACAAACTGTCATAGTCTATTTTAGGGATGGACGTCTATTCTTGGGATTGCATGTAACAACTATGTACATGTGGCTTTGTGCATGGGTCTTGGTGGTTGTGCCTATTTTTGGGTCCATAGGAGTCTATATATATGATGCTGCTCCTATGGGAGAGATATAACAAAAATTTAAGTCTTGTTGGCTTTGTCTCTCATTTCCTGAAAAGAACTTGCATTGCAAGTGTATTGTAATCTTTGTGTTGAAGATAATACATTGTGCAGGTTTTGGAGTGCTGGGGTTTTTTACCGAAAGGTTTTCCCTAGGGTATATCATTGTGTCATTCTCTATTTTTCTGTATGTATGGTATGTGGTTGCAATATCTTTGTTAAAGTAGTTAACGAATCTGAAATTGTAAGGATTTATAAAAATTTGCACAATACTCTCTTATAGAGATTAGTGTAGGAAGTTGTTTCCGCACCTGAGTTTCCTCAAGTGGTATCAGAGCTTGATCAACTTTTGATCCTAGTTGTTGGGTAGGGTTTTTTGAGCTGATCTCAAGTTTGAGTGGGAGTTTTTTTGCAGAGCATTCTGAATCTTATTTGCAGATTGAGATGGCAAGTTCATCATATGGAAGAATGGAGGTGGAGAAATTTAATGACACTAATTTTGAGTTGTGGAAACTCAAGATGGAAGACATGTTGGAAGATCGTGACCTATGGAAAGCGACTTCAAGTGCTACAAGACCAGCAACTATAGCTCAAGCAGATTGGGATATCAAAGACTATAAAGCTAAGGGTCTCATAAGACTCTATTTAACCGATGCAGTCCTTTTAAATGTTCTAGATGAGAAAACCGCAAATAGTTTGTGGGAAAGACTTGCGGCCGTGTATCGGGCCAAATCTCTGGTGAACAAGTTGTTCCTGAAGAAGAAGTTGTACTCTCTGTGAATGGAAGAAGGTGGATCCTTAACGAATCATTTAAATGCATTTAATCTGCTAGCTGCACAATTGACATCAGCTAGTGTCAAGTTAGAGGAGGAGGATCGTTGCTACACACTTTTGTGTTCTTTACCAGATTCATGGGACCATCTTGTGATGGCTCTCAGAAGCACTTTAGTCACCTTCAAAATGGATGATGTGGTGTCTTCGCTGCTATCAGAGGAGATGCGAAGAAAAGCTTCTGTTTCAGAAAAAGAAGCCCTTACTGTTCGTGGGAGATTCACTGAAAGAGGGAAGAAAAATGACAATAAGTCTGACAATAAGGGTAGATCCAAATCTCATGAGAAGTCAAAGACTTCCAATAAGTCCAAGGAAAAATGTTGGAACTGTGATAAATCTAGGCACTTCCGTAAAGACTGCAAAGAGCCGAAGAAGAAGAAGAAAGGTTCAGATTCAGCTTCAGAAAGATCTCAAGAAGATGGCGATGCATTCATCGCAGCTTTGGTAGCCCATGCATCTGATGATGTGTGGTTGGTTGACTCGAGTGCATATTTTCACATGACCTCTCATCGAAACTAGTTCTCAAAATATGAAGAGTTCGATGGTGGAAAGGTGTACTTGGGTGATGATTCTCACCTAAAGATAGTTGGATGCGGAAGGGTCACTATCAAATTTCCTGATGGATGAGTAAAGAGAATCAATGGAGTTATGCACATTCTAGGTTTGGCACGAAACCTATTATCTGTAAGTATGCTGAATGATGTAGGTGTGCAAGTTGTTTTTTCAAAAGAAGGATGCAAGATGATAAGAGGATCGATAGTGCTTGCAAGGGGTACTAGGAGAGGTACCTTATTTCAGCTAGATGCATGTATTCCTCTGTGTAATAGTTCTTCATCCTCACCATCTGAACAAGCAGTGAAGAAGTCTGTGGCTATTGGTTCCGATGGTAGTGCAAACACTTTGGAAGGTAAGCTTCCTGCAGAAAAGACAATGTTGTGGCATATGAGATTTGGCCACATTGGTGAAAAGGGTGTCAGAGCCTTGAAAAATAAAAATCTCGTTGAGGGGTTAAATGATTGCAATCTCAAGTTTGACTTCTGTGAACACTATGTTTATGGTAAACAAAATCGTGTTCAGTTTTACTCTAGTTCTCACAAATCTTCTGATGTTATGGATCTTATTCATTCTGATGTATTTGGTCCTGTAAAAGTTCCTTCAATCTCCAAGTCTGTATTTTTTGTATCTTTCATAGATGATTATAGTAGAAGGAAGTGAATTTATTTCTTTAAAAGTAAGACACAAGTCTTTAGTCAGTTCAAGGAATTTAAAGCTCTTGTAGAGAATCAAACTAGTAAGAAGATTAAGTGTGTGAGAACTGACAATGGTGGTGAGTTTTGCTCAGTAGAGTTTGAACAGTTCTATAAAGAACAAGGTATCGAGAGGCATAAGACAACTCCTTATACCCCACAGCAAAATAGAGTTGCAGAGAGAATGAATAGGACACTGATGGAGAAGGCTAGGAGTATGTTTAGTGGAGCTAGTTTAGAACAAAGGTTTTAGGCCGAAGCTGTGGCCACTGCTTGCTATCTGGTTAACAGATCTCCTACATCAGCCCTTGTTGGTAAGACACCCATGGAGGTGTGGTCTGGTAAGAAACTTTTAATTAGACATCTTCGTATTTTTGGTTGTGAAGCTTATGCACATGTTCCAAAGGAGAAAAGATCTAAGTTGGAAAATAAAGCTGTTAAATATATTTTCATCGGATATAGTGCTGGTGTGAAAGGATACAAGTTTTGGGATCCTGTGACTAGTAAGGTGTTGTATAGTAGAAATGTTATTTTCAGAGAGCTAACATCTTCTCCTATTGTGCTACAACCAGATGAAAAAGAAAAAGAAAAAAATGTTGTTCAGTTGCCTCCTACCCCTGAGAAGACTGAACAAAGAGACCATATTGGGCCTAATGATGAGGAGAGCTCTAGCAGCTCTGATAGTTCAGAAGAAGAGGAAGAACAACCTCAACCTTAGCCCTTGAGGAGATCCACGAGAGAAAGAAAGCAACCAGAAAGGTTTGGTTATTCTATGTTAGATTCTAGTTGTGCCTTTGCTTTGATTACTAACACTGATGAGCCTAGATCTGTGAAACAAGCTTTGGGCATGGAAGATGCAGGTTCCTGGATTGAGGCTATGGATGATGAGATGGCTTCATTGGAGAAAAATAAAAGTTGGGACCTTGTACCTTTGCCTAAAGAGAGAAAATCTATTGGCTGTAAATGGGTGTTCAAGAATAAATTATGTGCAGATGGCAGTGTTGAAAGGTATAAAGCTAGATTGGTTGCAAAGGGGTATTCACAGGTAGAGGGAATAGATTATGGTGAAATATTCTCTCTTGTTGCAAAGTTGACATCCATTAGATTTCTATTATCTCTTGCTGCATCATATGATTTAGAGATAGAACAGATGGATGTGAAGACATCTTTCCTTCATGGTGATTTGGAGGAAGAGATTTATATGTCACAACCTGAGCACTACATTCTTAAAAGTAAAGAATCCTTAGTTTGCAGATTAAAGAAATCTCTATATGGTTTGAAGCAATCTCCTAGGATGTGGTACCTTAAGTTTGATGCCTCTGTGTTGTCAATTAGATTTGTAAGATCAAAATTAGATCATTGTGTTTATTTCAGAGTTGAAAATGATCGCCTTCTTATTGTTGCATTATATGTTGATGATATGTTGCTATTTGGGAAGGGTAAGGGTATAATTTCTGATTTTAAATCTCAGTTGTCAGCACAGTTTGAGATGAAAGATCTTGGGGCAGCTAGGTACATCTTGGGTATGGAAATCAGTAGAGACAGGTCTAACAAAAAACTTTGATTGAGTCAGAGTAAGTATGTGAAGTCTGTGTTGGACAGGTTCAGCATGGCAGATTGTAGACCACTATGTGTTCCTATTTCTCTGGGAACAAAGTTATCTGTAGATGATTGTGCAAAATCTCCTAGTGAGGTGGAGGACATGAGTAGAGTACCTTATGTTAGTGCAGTTGGCAGTCTTAGGTACGCTATGGTCTGTACTAGACCAGACATTGCCTAAGCAGTGGGAGTCCTGAGTCGGTTTATGGCTAATCCTGGATGGGTACATTGGGATGCAGTTAAGCGAGTATTCAGATATTTGAGGGGTACATCAGATTACTCCATATGTTATCATGGTAACTCTTCTGGATCTCCGCATTCAGTTTGTATTCATGGGTTTGTGGATTTAGATTGGGCAGGTGATATTGACAGCATGAGATCCACCAGTGCTTATGTGTTCACTATGTTTGGTGGTGCCATCAGTTGGATGAGTAAGCGACAACCTGTGGTTGCTTTGTCCACTACAGAAGCTGAGTACATGGTTGCTATTCATGCTTGTAAAGAAGCCATTTGGCTTAGAAGATTGTGTTCTGATGTTGGTGTTGATGCAGAACAGATTACTATTTGGTGTGACAGTTAGAGCGCTATTTGCCTTGCAAAGAATCCAACTTTCCATACCAGAACGAAGCACATTGATGTGCAGTTTCACTTTGTGAGAGATATGGTGGAAGTGGAAAGGTAAATTTGGAGAAGGTAGATACTGTGAAGAATGTTGCAGATGCATTAACAAAACCAGTGGGCACTGAGAAGTTCAGATGGTGTTCGGAGTCTATGGGCCTTTTGGCCTATAGCGGTTAAAGTTCCTGTTATGTTCCTGTTGCTCTTACAAGGTGTTCGACAAGTGGGAGAATGTTAGGAATAAGGTGTCTCAACCTTGGATAATTCTTATTCTTATTATTTGTTTTGTAAATATATTTTTTGCAAATAATGTAATTAAGTGTGAGTGTACATGTCTAGTTGGCATGTTGATGTGTCACTCCACTTGATGTGTCGGCATCTTGTGTGTAAGGAGATCATGACTGAAACGGTCATGACGGATTCCTATGACGCGTAAAAACTATTTAAGGAATGTGCTATGATAGGTGTAAGAGCATCTTATGACTTGGGCCTATTTGGGCGCCCAAGAAGAAGTGGTTGGTGTGTGTAAGAGAATATGCCAAAAATAGGTTGGTATGACAAATTCTCTTACACTTCTCTTGTGACCGTTATTTTTGGCGGATTCTATGACAAGCTATCATAGTCTATTCTAGGGATGGATGCCTATTCTTGGGATTGCATGTAACAATTGTGTACATGTGGCTTTGTGCATGGGTCTTGGTGGTTGTGCCTATTTTTTAGTCCAGAGGAGTCTATATATATGATGCTGCTCCTATGGGAGAGATATAACAGAAATTTAAGTCTTGTTGGCTTTGTCTCTCATTTCCTGAAAAGAACTTGCATTGCAAGTGTATTGTAATCTTTGTGTTGAAGATAATACATTGTGCAGATTTTGGAGTGCTGGAGTTTTTTACCGAAAGGTTTTCTCCAGGGTATATCATTGTGTCATTCTCTATTTTTCTGTATGTATGGTATGTGGTTGCAATATCTTTGTTAAAGTAGTTAACGAATCTGAAATTGTAAGGATTTATAAGAATTTGCACAATACTCTCCTATAGAGATTAGCGTAGGAAGCTGTTTTCGCACCTGAGTTTCCTTACATTGACGGGTGGCATTGCCAGCCCTTAGGTGGGTAGAGCTGCCTGTCAGCCCATGGGCGACACCGCCTGCCCTTGGGCAGGTGGAGTCACCCGTCCACCGATGGGCGACACCACAGGCCCATAAGCGGGCAAAATCGCCTGTCACTAGATGGGTGACATTATCCTACTTTGGGTAGGCGGAGCTTCCCTTCTGCAAATAGACGGCTACGCTCGCCCTTGCCACCCATCAGCAGATGGGCAACACCGCCCGATTTCAGCTGCCCAGCTGAATCTAGGTGGAGCCGCCCATCCCCCGACGGGCGGCTGCACCTGGCAAAGCTGGATGGACGACACCGCCCATAGGCGGCATCATTCGGCTCTACGGCGAGCGGAGCCGCCGATCAGCGACATCACATCACCTATCCCTGGTCATGCCACCCATTCCCCCCCAAGAAAATTTTTAAAACCCAAAAACAACTTAAAACCCTAAAAAAATGCCCATAAATATAAAAGACTGAAATTGAAAAAGAAGGGCTCAGACACTCACCGGCTCACCCATGTCTGCTACTCGCTGATAGAACCACACCCACTCACCCAACTACATCATGTCCCATCGTCCTGCCATCATCCCTTCTCCTCTTCTCTTTTTCCTTCTCCTTAGGATTAAAAATGAATCATTTTTCCCTTTTTTCCCTTTTTATAAGGGGTCTCTTTTTTCAAAAAAGGGAGAAGGTCTTTTTGGCCCTTTTTTTTTTTCTTTTTTCCCTTTTTTTTAAATCATGCAAAGTCTTTTTTCCCTTCTTTTGCAAAAATTGACCAAATATTTTTATTTTTTGGCCTATTTTCCCGAGGAGGCACATCCTCCTACCAACTTCTCTTCTGGAGCATCTATATTTTTTTTTTTTTGACGCGATGTCATTTTTGACACTGTATCAAAAAAAGGCAAAATGTAGACACTTAAATTCGTCATTTTAACATTAATTTAATTTAATTTAATTAATGACCCCAAATAACATTATAGTTAATTTTTTAATTAATTATATTTGTTAAATTCATCTATTTATTAAAATAAATTTATTTAATTAAATAAATTTATTAATTATAATATTTGAATTAAATTTAAATACTACCTTTTATAATGTATTAAATTTAATTTAATACATATTCCTCTATAATCCTCTTTTAAATAATTTTTTAATTTATTTAATACCCTCACATTCTTTATTTCTACTAAATCATGATTAAATTTAATTTAATCATAAATCCAACATACATGTTATCCTACACATATCACTTTCTATTTAATAAGCAAACTCACTAATTAACTAAGGTTAATTGAGCTAATTTTTAGATTCATACATCTATTAGTCCTAATTACTAAAACTTGCATAAACAAGGCCTCTTACATTTTTTTATGACACTTCTTACCCCTTGTAAAATGGTGAAAATAAATTTTTTCACTTACACATCTCTTACACACACTTACACATATAATTGAAGTACACATTGACCTCTCACATCCCAAGTTGCTCACACATGTGTGATCAAGTTTTGGACTTTGCATGACTTATGTTTCTCCTTGGTGGCACCTATGTGAATTCCACATAGATGCCACCTCACCCCAGCCGTCCAAAATTTTATAAATAGGACCCTTATCTCAAGCAAAATTCATTCTTGCATTAGAGTTATTATGTTAGTTTTCTTTCTTGCATTTAAAATTTTGCTAACAATTTGGTAGTTGATAGATTTCTTTCAAGATTGTAGACTTAGTTTCATTTTATGTTTTAGCTTCATTTTTATCACTTGCATGCCATAGAGCTTGATGATTGCTTTCATAGCTCCTCCTTGAGCTTCTTTGGCCTCTTGGATTTGAGTGCTTGAAAGTTGCTTCTATAGCTTCTTCTTGAGCATCTCAAATCTTCATTTTATCTTGCATTTGTAGTGGGATCTATACTTGTGTTGAGAGAGCACACCCACAACCTCTCTAAGAGCTTAAATCAAGCAAGTCTTGGGTGCACTTGCTTCATGCTCATCTGAGGTTATGGTAAAAATTAATATTTTTTACAAGTTTATGAACATGTTAGAGTAGATTGATTATGCTCTTTATTATTAACGTTTGCATGTTTGAACTTGTTCTTAATAGGTGGATTTTCATCATATACAACTACTAATGCATTTATTTTGCAAGTTGCCTAGGTGATACAAATAAACTTTGTGTTTTTCTTAGATTTAGTTTCTTAGACACATTTTAAAAAGGCTCACTTGCAGTGGTTGTTGAGTAGAAGGATCACTTGATATGGTTTGGTGTGTGTAGGGCTTTGATGTCTCAATCCTTATTGTGGTACTACACCATCCAAGGTACTCATAGGGCTATAGGCCTTAATCCTACTTGTGAGACTATGAGGGATAGTTGTGAATGAATGCCCTAACTAAACACCTTTAGAGTAGAAGCTACCTGGTTCACCCCAAAAATTTTGATAATCTTTGTGCAAGGAGGATAGTAACCTCCCCAAGACACTCACCATATCATACCATCCTTGAGCATTTGGAGTGGGATAATATGGCATTGTTTGATCCATTACGTGGTCGGCAGTGGCCATATTTTGATTATCTCTTGGCTGTGTGCCTAAGTTTTTAGCAAAGGTTTTCAAAGCTAAGTCGATTCCATAGGGCAAAATTTCTTGTGTGTATTTTCAATGTTACAAACCTAGTGAGAAACATTTGTCAGAACATAAACACTCAAAGTTACAAGTCTTTTTCTAAAGAGATCAAATTCAAAACTATTTTGAAACTATTTTGTTCTCGCAAGGTTGTTTTGTCCCTTGTGGGATTGCTTGCTCACTTGTCCTATAAAAAGATCAAATCCAAGAAGTCATTCCCAAAATCAAGCCAAGGTATACTTACCGTAGTCACTACCTAGTTTGACAACATCTAAATTTTTCAAAACTTTGAGAAACATTTATCTGACCAAGTCAACCAAAGTCATATAAGGTCGCTAACATGTCCTAAATATCAAGAATCTAATAGATCAAGTTATGAAATCCCTCCCATCTAAGAGGAGACATCAACCAGATGTATTATTAAAAATATATAAAATTATCCATACAAAGCATAAAACATAAGCATAATAGAAATAGAGTCTAAGCAAACAACTGCGGAAATTATATATGCATGTATTTTGCATCCTCCTAAGTAGCACTATCAACAAAGAACTGGTCCTACTGAACCTTATACTGCACTACATCTTTGTCACGCATCCTAATGGTACGATGATCAACGAGGTAGGTAGGCTCCACTAGCACTAACCCAGATCCTGAACCTGTAATGCATGCCAATCTAGGATATGAGATGCATATGTATGGTAGGGTTTCAGTATAAAAATACGAAATACATTATGGATTCCGGCAAGAGCGGGCAATAAAGCAAGTCTATAGGAAACGGGTTTGATAACCTCCAAAGCATCAAATGGACCCACATATCTCGATGCAAGCTTTGAAGACTTGGCAAAAGAAAATGAGCTCTTATGTGGTCTCACACGCAGAAACACCTAATCGTCTTCTTGAAACTATCTGAAAGTATGGTTCTTATCCGCATAAATCTTATGTCTATTCGCAGCTTCCTTCAGTAGAGCTCGAATCAGAGTCATCTTCTCTTCCATCTCTCTTAGCATATCAAGACCAATAATGATTATTTCTTCTACTCTGTCGCAATTGATAGGAGTACGACACTTATTTCCATAAAGTGCCTTGAATGGTGACATTCCCAATGAAGCATGGTAAGATTTGTTGTAAGAAAACTCTACCAATAGAAAATACTCTTCCCACTTGTACTACTGATTCATGCAATACATATAGAGTAAGTCCTCAATGACCTGATTTACTCTATCAGTTTGCCCATCTATCTGTGGATGATAGGCGGTGCTAAAGTTCAACGGAGTACCCAAAGATGCATTCAAGATTTTCTAAAGCTTAGATGTCATCTCAGTATCTCTGTCATATATGATGGTCTCAAGTTTCACAAAATATAGACCTGATATATGGAGGAGGAAGCATTGGGCTCATAGGTCTGGTATCACAAGCAATCTATAATGGTAGTCGTCATGTGTTAGGGTAAATAAAGCTCCTCGTTCATTCTATGGAAAAATTCTAACAAAACAACGCAAGCTTTTGTGGTCCCTTGTTTTGAAAAGTCTAATAGAGGTCACCTTATGTTTCTCTCTCTTTGTCTCATGGTCATATCCAAGACGCTCGTAGGTCAAATGCTTTCATAGCATTGCCAGGTGAAACAGATGATCTATCCACTAAAAAGAAAATACATTTACATCAAATTTTGTAAAATCTTAGGTATCTAATTGTAAAGATTAAAAAGGAAAAACACCATGATAACATTTGTAATCTTATATTCTTCATATGATCATATTTTTAAAATATTTCCATAGAATTTGATCCTGTGACATTTTTAGCATCAATATTTCCGATCATACACTATAAATTTCTTTTCACAATAAACTCGAGAACTTCAATAGAAATTTATGTTGATGTTTTCTATAATTTCTTTTCACTATACATAAAAACTATAAAATCTTGGACACCTCTTTTCAACATTTTACTTGGGCTTTTAAGTTTCTAGGGTATGTTTCTCACCTATTTCAAGTATTTTTAGAAGTTCCAATAGAAATTTCTAGAATTTTATGTATATAAAGGTTTTATAGTTTTTTATTGTTATTATTGGATTTTTGTATTTTTCTTATTGTTCTAACAAGAAAAAAATAATAAAAATCATGTTTTTTAATTATTTAAAATGAATATTAATAATCAACTAAAAAAAATTTATTCAATAGATCAATAGAATTTAATACTTTGCTCTAATTGGTTGGTCAATTTAGTCAAATAAAAAATTTGGACCTAAAAGATTGCATAAGTTTACTTGCCTACGGTAAGAACTAACAAGTGTTACATAGTGGCTAGTACTTGCCTTTAGTTTTATAATTCAATTTAATTTTAATTTTAATTTATATGTAAAGTGATCTTTTAATTATAATAATTTATAATTAATTTTAATTTTAATTTATATGTAAAATAATGTTTAATTATAAATTATTATAATTATAATTGCAATAATAAATACTTTTAATTTTATAAATAATCATAAAATATAAATTATAATTAATTTAAATTGTAAATAGTTTTACTTGTAATTATTTAGGTCAAATAATTATTTTTAAAAAACTTTCAAATATGTAATAATTAAATAACAAAAAATAAGAAAATACACAATAAATAACAATAAATAATGCAATAAAAAGTAATAAAATTGAATTGGTAAGTAAGAATCCTAAAAATAATTCCTAGAAAAGCATAATCTTTATTCCAAAAAGAGTAGTCTATAAAACCTCAAATGTATTAGTCAATCATATCATCAAAAAATATTTTTTACAATTTATGAAGTTAAAAAATTTACATTTAGATTATAAAATGTGTTATTTTTTACAAAAAAAAAAATATATTAAATTATAATTGATGTACACAATTAGTTTTAATCATTAATTAATGGAAGAAATGCAATAAATAATGCAATAGTACTTGCTTAGCCTACAGCAAGTACTAATAAAAAACAGCTTTTTATATATCAAATATAAAATACAGATAACATAAAGAATTGGCATTCAAAAACTGCCATAGCAAAATAAATAACTTTTTTTAAATTGGCAGTTAAAAACTGCCAAAGACATCAAATGAACATCAACTGCTGATTAAAATCATAACATACGCGTTATATAATAGCAAATATAAACCAGCAATAGCAAAGAACTGTTTTTTAGTACATTGATATTTATCATCAAGAATTCTATTTCCTCAGAATCCTCTTCTTCAAAGATGGAAGGTTAAAAATAAAATAGAAGATCATTGTAAGTTATCAATCAAGAGAGAAAAATGCCTTAATTATTTTACAATGAATGGCTCGCCAAAGAAACCCTAGAGCATTAGCGAATACTGTGGTGTAATGCTTTTATAAAACTTTTTGAGCCTTTCTGCTACCAGTGCTTTTTGCCATCACAACCGTCGATGCCAAAAGCTTAAAAAATGTTGAGCTTTCCAAAATCATCAAAACTGGTCAAATTTCCAAAATCTTTCACATCGAAGACTTTTAAACAGGTCAGCTGGACATTTCAAATATATAACATGGTTCGAGTTGAAATAGCTACTCATATCTACAACTTCGGAGTAATTCATAACTTTTACTACCTTCAAAGTAGTTCATAGATTGCCAAAACTTTCAGACAATGGGAACAATTTCTCTTATTCCTTTAAATTTAACATTTACAAAGAAAATATAAACTGCCAAAACTGTTGGGTCAAAGTGGCATAAATGTTGCATTCCTCCGTAATTACAACTCAAAAAGACTTAGGTTGTCAAAAATTGGAGATGAATACAACTTGAAAAGCTTTTAAGTTGGTCAAAGGTGGAAGGAAGATTAGCCAATTTAGTGCATTATCATAAATTCAACATTTAAAAAACAAATCATGATTTAGAGATGACTTAAGGAAGCAGACTTTTAAATTAATTCTGGAAGGAATATGAAAAGTAAAAGAAATGAAATGAAATTACAAGTATATGGGAGGAGGATCAGGCCAAAATTCATTAGAACCTTTCTATAATTGAAGATGATGAAGAGATTGGAGACCAAGAAGATAAGGGAGAGCAAAATCAAAAACTCTCAAAATGACACTCCAAGCAGCCCTCAAGACATTCGGCAACCTTGCCAACCATACCGCACTTGTTCTGATGTGAAGTGTGATTTGAATGGAGAAAAGACACTCAAATCCAAAACTGTAGTTTGTTACAAATGTGAGTCCGTAATGTCAGCATGTCAACACTTAACATTTGTGCATCTTAAA
Source organism: Chamaecyparis obtusa (assembly GCA_027943335.1). Taxonomy (NCBI): domain Eukaryota; kingdom Viridiplantae; phylum Streptophyta; class Pinopsida; order Cupressales; family Cupressaceae; genus Chamaecyparis; species Chamaecyparis obtusa. The sequence goes on from BSBK01006717.1 coordinate 2,800,994, forward strand.
TTGATGTAACTGTGACGGCAACATGACTGTCATAACTATTTGATGAGATTGTGTCAGCAATATGACTGTCATAACCATTTATGTGCAAATTCTTATTGGTGGGTGTTTCACAAAGTGGTACAACAAATTAGAAGTTCTTTGGTCAATTCTCCGAAACGTCCCCCAAAAAAGTCAGCAAATTGCACAAACCCAGCCAGATCATTCTAAAACTAAAGGAATTCCACGAAGAAAAATCACAATATTGTCAAAGTATATTTTTGGCACTCGTTAAAACTTTTCAGGGCTAAGTAAGAAAGCAACGCTTTTCCAAACGTTATGTCTCTTTCTAAAAACATTTAAGTCTGATCAAAGCCTTTTGAGGTTATAAGTATCCTCGTCCTACTTTGAAGGCGGGGTAACTCTTCTGGCATTCCCCTATAACTACTCGGGATCAATTCTTTCACCAAAAAAAGTCACAAAATTCCAAAACGTACAAACCCAGAAACTATAACCGTTCTTTTTGATTGATCAGCTGGATTCACTTCACGAACCATAATTATTTATCTTTGGCAACTTCAACACAACTGAAATATCAGCCAAAAACAAACCAGCGATTAGTGTATAAACCATTAAACTCCAATAGCTTAGTAAAATAATAGCGTTGCAACCAGTCCCAAAATATGCTCCCTCCTTTACCTTAAAATAAGGTTATAGAATATGACTATGAAAATTTAATTCATATAAAACCTACCATCAGCTAGAAATAAAAACATTTCTGGTACATGCAGACTTAAAAAGTTCTGGAACGCTTAAGCTTACACAACAGAAAAATACCAATAACAAACAACAAAAAGGCAGAGTTAAAATAACAAGCAGCTAACATTTCTGCTCCATATAACAATTCCCAAAGCCAAAGCTTAAACAGAAAAACCGTAAAATTGTGCCGGCTGTTTACATTTAGGCTACTCAAATCTACTTTTCTGAAGCTCAAGCTCAGCTATAACATACCAAGTATAAATCCCAGCTCCTAGAATGAGATGTGGATAATGTCGTACCTGTGATTAACCCTTTTGCCGATTCATGGCCTCTATCGAAGCAGACAAAAAACCTTCATACAGACTAACAACTACGATTTATACAAACAACAGAAGATGTGGAGAAATAGAAGACATAAAGCCCAAACCCTAATGTACTCTCACTCTCTGAATGAAGGAAATACAGAGAGAGAAGATTACAGTGCTAACACATAAAAGATAGAAGCATGGGAGAACCCTAAAGAGAGAAGAGTACAGTGCTACCTAACACACAAAAAGATTGTTGAAAACCGTGACAAGAAAGGAGATTACAGTGCAAACACACAAAAAGACTTGTGTCTAACCCTAATGAGAAAGGAGATTTCAGTGCAAACAGGCGTGCACCGTTTCATTACTTGGAACACGTATTCGAAAAGACCCAGCGTAACAGATGAGACACTGTTTCTGGTGTCGGCATTAATTGTTGAGATTTCTTGTCCAACACTTTTCTCGCACTTGAGACCATCGATTTTCGGACTTGCATCCTTAAATCACAAATCAAGAGGCCATCGGGATGAGCGGAGAAGTATGGGGATTCGATTGCTAAGTCATTTTGTTGGATTGAATTGACAGCGGGCATCCTTAATTCACAAATCAGGAGCACATCCCTCTTCATTTTTTAATAGATTGAACAGCTCAGTCCGTTTTGAATATATGACAAGACAGCTTTCAGTCAGTGATAGTTGGTATTTAATATGAAATCTTTGGTAAAATCCTATCAAATCTTGATCTCATCATTACTAAATTTCATTGACACGATAGATGATGAGGCATTTAAAGCGTCGTATTGGTACACACTTCCACTAATATTTTTTCCCAAAAACAAAATCGAACTTTACATTTCTACTTGGCTTAGTAGGGAGGAGAGAGGAGGGGAGGGCGGCCGCTAGATGCGCACCCTAATTTTGGGGGATCTATGTGGACCGCAACATGGACTCTCAAATTTTTAAATTTTATTTCCTTCATCTAGTTGGTAATCCCAAATCAAAACTTATGGCACTTAGTCATCTATCTCCCACGTCAACCAGCGGATTTACATGTCCAAAATTACCCCTTTTGGTGTGTCGACTGGGACGTGCACGGGTCCACCACTGAGTCTGACTCATCTTTCCATCAATACTGGACATGTTTACTTCATTGTTACTGGCCACATGCCCTCCAAAGCCATTTGTATGCACCACCTTTTCTTGCAGTCGGCTCCTTACACTCGAACGTCCCACTGCATTTAATATGTGTTACCTCTCCTTAATTCCACCACCCTAGTTACGTTAAATGATGCACAAACCATTTAATATGCCTGCCTCCTCACCCTACTTCTATTTGTTTAGTACCGAAACGTAAGTAGAAGAACACCTTGCAACTTCGCCATGCAGTCGTTACTTCCTATGTTCGCCGCCATTGTCTTTCTTATTCCACAAGGTAAAATATAATCTTGCTTTTGCATTTGTTAGTTTCATCTAGTTTTTTCGGTTGCATGGAGGTATATGAATGTGTTCCTTACGCATTTGTCGGTTTCATTTGTAGTTAACGTCAACTATGTTACATTTTCCATTAATTCCTTCACAACAGCAAGTTATTCATTCGCATTCATAGCTTCTTTTACAGGTGAGGTGACGCCACTTGTGGAGTGTGAGCACTGGAACTACGGAGGGGGCTTTAAACAAATGCTATTCGATTCAGGTCAGAATTAATTCCTCACTAAGGCCACTCATTAACAAGAAATGACTGTAAAATTATTTAGTTTTATGCTTTTGAATCTTGGCTTCTTCTAATCTACATTTTTTTTGTCCACAGATTTTGTATTGGGTCTCTGTGCTTATGAACACAATCTACAGTATTCATAAACACTTTAATGTCCAAAAGGGAAACATACTCCTCTGGTCACCTATCAGTCAAAAATGGGTTGCCCATTTTGAAAGTTTCATTCGTGCACTTTTGATAGAATCCTTCTGTAAACGATGCTTTGGTTTACACGTTATTTTGTGTTATGTAAACAATAAAAGTTGCAAATGACATTTTCTGGATGAGTGCTAATTTGGTGTTGCTTTTGGTAATGATTTCTTTTAGTTTCTTCAAACATAAAAGGTTAAATTAAGATTTTGTTTCAACAAAACCCTATTCGGGTTCTTACTTTTGTTAATAAGTTTATTTGATTTTGTAAACCCAAGTTCTTTTATTAGGTAAATAACAGTTGAATATAACTATTTTGGATCAAAAAACCCCACTTTGTGTATTTTTTACATAATGATTTTTTTAAAGCTATATTTTGATTTTGGGTTAGAGAAAAAAGATGTATTTTGTTTTACAAAAACCTATATTTTCTAAAGTGTGTCTTTTATGCTTGTTTTTGTATTATCAAAACCCTTGTGGGTCTACAGTTTTTGTGCTATGGATTTGATTACAAAAACCTAGTCTATGTTGGTATTCTGTTAAGGGTATGGAAATTGTGGGTCTGCAAATTGTGTGTTAACGATTTGATTACAATAACCCTAATGTATTTTGTTTTTGTGTTTGGATACCCCAGTCGAATTGAAAAAGGTACCATTGAATTTAAACATATTTTGGTTTTGGTTATGTGAAAAATATGTATTTTGTAAACTGTGTGTTATATGGTTGAGTTTGTATTATTAAAACCCTTGTGTGTTTGCAAAGTGTGTGTTAGGGATTTCATTTCAATAACCCTAGTTCGGGCTGGTATTCTTTCAAGGGTATGGAAATTGAGGGTCTGCAAAATGTGTGTTAAGGATTTGATTACAATAACCCTTATGTATTTTATGTGTGTTTGGATACACAAGAACAACACATCCTTTTACTTCAAGAATAACACATCCTTCATATACCAGCATTGAAGGAAGTGGAAGCATTGAAAGCACACTGTAATTAGGGATGTTGTAAAAGCCCTTGAGAACAGAAAGGCATGTAAGCCACAACTTGTTGTATAGCTTTTTGACTTTTGTAGCTCATTGGTTCATACTAATAAAGATGAATCAACATAAATGCAGTTCAAATATTATGAATTGAAGATACAAAAGCAGTGGCTTACAATCTTGTTTATTTTCTAGAAATTTTACAACACCCTTAATTATAGGGTTACGTTCAATGCTTTTATTGGACTACAATGCACATTTGATTTGGGATTGCAATGCCCTTACTATAATTCTACATACTTGTAGGTTTAATTTAATTATGTTTAGGCCAATGAATGTTGTGTAGGTTTCAAATTATTTCCTAATTCTATAGAATTGTTTCAATTTTCAATTTTAATTTGACATAGTCTACATGTATTGATCAAGTGTGCTCTATTAAATTATATGCAGATGATTACAAATCTGTTATATGTTAAATAACTATCAAGTTTATTGTCAACGGTTAGTTTCCAATTTCATTTCAATTCATTATGGGGGATGTTTAAATGCTTCAATTACAATTATAGGAGATATATAATAGATTTGTACAATTAGGGCACCTTAGTGGTATGGAGTAGGGAAATTGATGTGAGTTGGCAACTACAAATCAAAATCAAAATTATTTTGTTCATTCGGGCATGTGCCATATGTTCTTGTCCCTTTCCTCTATAGTACCCTTGGTATTCAATTCATTTGCACTTGTCCTCACATAATTTGAAAGAGCAATAGGGATGTTTGCATGTTTCTACGTGTGTGTGTGTGTGAACCATACATACATAAATACATATGTATGTGTGTGTAATCACCTAAAATTGGTTCAGTTAAATTAATCAGCCCTAAATCCTGATCTTGTGATCAAAATCGTAACAAGAATATCAAATCAAAAGAATCTCGATCTTAATTATGCAATTGGTCTAAAATTATGCAATTGTAAATTCATCAAGCAATCAAAAATCAAGGATCGATCATCAAGGGTATTAATTCCTTAATTAATCCTGGGTATTTAATCAAATAAAGAGACATAAAGCACTTGGCTAAGGAAATTAATTAATTGTCCTATTTTCCAACTCAACTCACAAAAGGACAAACAAGTCAAATTCATCCAATGAGCTTCAATCACATGGATCACTCAAAGTTTTAATCTCAACCCCTCATTGGGAATCAATCTCAACCTTTGAATTCAAATTAAAACCATTTCCCTCCAATTCTCACAGTTGGAAATCTATAAATAAACACCCGATCAAGGCATTTTCATATCTAGATTTTATGCAAGTACATGTTCTTCCATTGATTTTAGCATTTTATCATATCAATTTGCATCATCCTTAGTTTTATTTTATCAATCTAGATCATTTAGTATCAAAATTGATGCATTCATAATTTGAATCTTCCATTTTGTGATTGTCTATTCAATTAGATTAAACATGAATTATGAGAGAAAATTTACTAATCAATTGAATCTTCACAATTAGGAAGCAATGAGATGCTCTTCATAGGTTATTTGGTTTATTTGATTGATTTTGAATACTAACCTTGAAATTAATATCTCATTGAAGTGTTGTGTACAGGTTTGCGGGATCACAATTTCACACTCACATTACACACACACACACACACACATGATGGAACCCATCAAAATTGTAATTTAAATATTCGTAGGGATGTAATTGTAAGTAATAAGGGTATGAACCTTTGCAAGGGCGGGGGTCCAAAATGTGCACATTCCGACTTCTAATGTCACCAAAAAATATCTTACATGTAAATGGAAAACACTTTCCTTCAAGCATATGTAATTGGAAAATAGTTTCCTTTTTCGATATATTTGAACCACACACACACACATGTATTTGTGTGTACATATAAATAGACACTGATATATATATATATATATATATATATATATATATATATATATATATATATATATATATATATATATATATATATATATATATATATATATATATATATATATATATATATATATATATATATATATATATATATATATATATATTTTTGTGCACACACACACACACGTTCTTTGGAACACATCAACATTGTAATGGGAAGAACAATAGGGATGTATGTGGATGTTAGAAAATGTTAACATGGATGTTCCATCATCACGTGTCGTAATTGTTGCTTCTATGGTCACGATTGTGTAGCAAAAATTATCGGATTTATAATTATTGATCGATTCTTTGGATCAATGGATTTGAAGCCCAAAAAATACTATATCTGAATCCCTATTGAGCAAGGGGAACAACCTATAGACTTTATTATATTTGAGGATTGTGCCATGGTTTTCTTTAAAAATACACATTGCCTGGATGTTCAAGATTGTATTGTTGAAGTCATAGGGATAGACCTTATTTATGTGGATAGGCGATGCATATATCCATTGCATCTTGTATCTATCTTTTTGTCACGTTGCATGGACTTGTTGCAATCCAGTCGTGACCTAAGATGAATTGTAGAGGCCTATGTTGACAAATGAATCCTTCTAGGGAATACTTTGGATCTGAGGTTTGGATCTGAGGCCATCAAGTCATACGACATGTATAGTGGCGAGGCATATGTGGCAGGAATTGTCCCCCAGTCAATGCTGAAGGAAAACAAAGAGATGAGAATCACATTGAAAGAATTTATGTAGGATATCTAGTATATAATGAGGACATAATCGACTCTATATTAGAGAAGCATGGGTCAGGAGTGCCATTGCACTTTCTTGAAGAATTACAAAAAAAATCAAATGAAATTTCATTGTTGTTGTATCATTTGAGTCATCTGCACCCCTTGTGTGTATAATACATAGATGGCATATATCAGGGGAAGAAGTATTGATGGGCAAAAATTAGGTACCATGAATTAGGTTGTTTTAATTAACAATGGCTGTGGAATTGCAATGTCTCCATTTCTCAAAAAAATAATAATTGTTTCCATAAATCACTAGTTCAAACTTAGTTTCATAAGAACATTATATAATAAATCTAAACTTACCTACAAACGTGGAATTTTTTATGCTATTCAACTTTCTAATTTTGTTCTATGTGATAACTAGTATACGGATTTTATTATGGAAATTGGTATAAGGATTTTATAAGGATGCTATGTTAGTGTTATAAGACACTAAGAGGAGAGGTGAATTAGTGTCACCACATATTTAAAACCTTTTATCTTAAACTTCCAAATAAACACACATGCACATGTAAATTTAATATAGAATTGTAGAAAATAAAACATCCACAAATAATCAACACAAAGACACCAATATTTTTACGTGGAAACCATTGTTAGAGGGAAAAACCACACTGGCAATTATCACTCACAAATCTCACTATTGCACAGTAATAAGATCTTCCATGTTAGGAGCATTACATCACCTTGTTAGGGGTACACCCAGTTAAGAGTGTCTATAGCCTTCTTAAAAGCTATTACAAAGTCTTGTTAGGAACTACCCAATTAAGGGATTTAAAAATCCTTCTGAGAGTCACCCTATTAAAGGATTTAATCTTCAGACCTGTTAGGATCCTTCTTATCCTGTTAGGAGTAACTTTGTTAGAGGATTTTCATTGCAAGAATGATAGAACTTGCCTTGAGTAAGAAACTCAAATAAGAGATCTGAATTAGCACTTTATGCCTGACATATCCATAGTTATGCTCAAATGCATTGTTATGATTGTTCTAACACTTCTTCCCTAACTACTCAACCACCTTTGTTGATCGCAACCACCCCATCACAAAAATCCACTCCTTACTTTAAGATTTCATCTCCTTATATAGGAGTTTAAGTTGGTAACCCTAAAATGTATTACTTGAATCAACCTTAAATTTACTTAAAATTGTGTGAGCAGGCGCACCAATGTACCAATTTGAAATCCTCAATATCGGCCCTAAACACTTCAACACTCAAATTGATTGGTCTTTGAATTTGACTTCATTGTTGAATTGATTTATCCAAATGTACTCAAATTGTTCATTTCGCTTCTCAATATCACTGGTGTTTGCCTCAAATATCTATATGTGTGTTGAATCTGCTTAAGCGATCATAGGTGTAGGTAAACATGACTCTATACATACTTCTTAACCAATCACACCATTTGAATCCTCAATATTATCATCACACATTAAATTTATCATCACTGACTGGGTTATCACTAATTCACTGGATGCTTAGAAAAATCCTTGTGCAATCACCTTCACCATGGGTATATCTGATCTGACTTTCTCAGTACACTTTTTTGCCAACAATGAAAACACCAAAACTCACTGCAAGAACCTAGGGCATGATCATCTTCATGATAATGTCAACAATCTCCCCCTTTCGCATTGATGCCAACACTTATATAAAAATTATGTAACTCCCCCTTAGATATGTATAATTTGATCACTAACTAGTCATGACAGTTTAACTACTTACTCCCCTAGACTACTACTCATTCTATGCTATGTCAATTTTTCACATAGATCTACTCCCCCTTTGACAACAATGACAAAGGAATACAAAGACAAGAAACATTCAAAATTTTATTGATAGAGAGTAGCATATACCTATTACAATCTACTAAATACACCACCAAAATTGGTCTTTAAGACCTATAGATCATTCTCCCATATCTTCTTGAGGTTTTCTATGATCACTTTCTGACCGCATATCAGATAGGTTAACTCCTCCAATGTATTCATTGTGCTCATATCAGGTAGTGCTAATACAAATTTTGTGTCTTTAACTCTTTTTTGCAAAATTTCCAACTTGGGAATTAGTAAACTTTTTAGCTCCAACAATGTACTTATCCTTTTCTCTTTCTCATTATTATAACTCTTGAGTTTATGATTGATGACACTTACTTGTACTCCAAAACTTGTAGAAAAATGGTTGATAGGATCAAAGTTTGTTACTAACAAACCTTAGCTCCTATTGGGCTTCACACCTTTTCTTGTCTACATCTTTCAAAAACTATGAGAAATCATAAATAGAGTTAAGGATCTTACCACCTTCTCTTAATGCTTCTTTTACCTTGTTAACACCAACTATCAATGATCGTGTATCAAGTGCAATGCGTTGGGATAACTTTTCTGATTTCTTCTTCTCATAATCCTTTTCTTCCCTCATTACTGTTGCATCTTCTAAACTTTTCATTTCATCACCTACAATTGTCACGAATTGACCCAATTGTTCAATAGGTGCATCTTTTTCATCATAGATTACCTCAAGCACTAAGTCTGACAATATATCTCTTGTAGACTATATTATTTGTGCCTCCTTCTTCTGATCCATTTTAGCCTTAGACTTAATATCCATAGAGACATTCATCATTTCAGCAAGGCTCATTATACTCAAGTCTATTGGCCCTTGAATGACCGACATGTCATCTTCATCCATCTCATCAAAACTTTTCTTAACAAAAGACATAGAAAATGTTACCTTTTCTTTTTCCTTGTTTGTAGTCTTCTCCTTTGGTTGCTCTTGTTTTTCCCATTCTCCTTTCATATGCACATCCTCAGTATGTCCATGCTCTTACTTCTCCTTATCTTCATCACCATTGGTTGCCTCTACTACCGGTATTTGTGTAGATACCCAAAATCGTCCCTTCACACTTATATTAATATTTCATATAGCACTATATAGTTAATTATTAATTAACTAATTATATTTGTTATATTCAACTACCTATTTAATTTAATTTACTTAGTTAAATACGTTCACTTCCTAATGTATTTAAATTTTATTTAACTATTTTTCCCCCTAATATATTAAATCTCATTTAATACATATTCCTCCATAAATCATTTATAAATAAATTTTATTTATTTGTTCCCCTCGCATGCTTAATTTCTACTAAACTTGATTAAATCTTAATCTAGTCCTAGATCCTACCCTACACACATCACTTTCTAGCTAATAAACCTACCCCACTAATTAACTAAGATTAATTAGGCTAATTATTTGATTCCTACAACAATTAGTCCTAATTATTTTCTCACACGTGTGAGGAAATATCCAAAAATCATCTTTTCAAAAAAATTCTAAATTTATGCAAACAAGATTTCTTATAACCTCGATGACACATTCTTGCATATTTCTAAAAGTGTTCTATTGGTCAAGATCTCTTACAATATCTATGACATCTCTTACATGTGTACTTGAAGTACACATGCACCCATCACATCCCAATTTTCTCATACATGCATGAGCAACCTTGGACTTTACATGGCATATGTGTCCTCCTTGTGGAACCTATGTGAATGCCAAATAGATGCCACCTCACCAAACCCTCCCAAAATCCTATAAATAGAGCCCTTGTCTCAATCAAATCATCTCCCATTTTGCATTAGTGTTATTATGTTATTTTGTTGCTAGAGTAGTTGCATTCATTATAGTGATTTATGTTAACCTTTGTTTGGTATATGCATTCATTTCTTCTTGAATTCTAGTTGCATTCAATAGTTTGTAGCTCTTTGCATTTAGTTTACTTCCATCTACTTCTTGTTCTTCATTGAATGCTTAAGGGTAGTTGTCTCATAACTATTCATTGAGTTGTTCAATCCATCCACTTCCATTCTAGTTCTAGCTTGCATTAATAATTTCAACCTAGTTTATGGGATCATGCATGTGTTGGGAGAGCACACCCACAACACTCTACATGATCAAATCAACAAGGATTGGGTGCACTTATTTAGCTCTGAGGTTGTGAGGGAAACTTTGTTGGTTCTTTCAAGTTTATTGTGTGCTATGTTTGTTTTGAAATTTGAATCGATTATGCACATGTCTTACTAACTTTGCATGTTTGAGCTTTATCCCAACATGTAGGTTTTTCTCACATACATTTTGGCACACCAGGTGGGACCCATGTCCCTTTAAAACTAAAATTTTTACAAAGATTTTGTAACTTGCAGGTTAAGGCACGCAAATTCATTTGCATTTCACATCTTCGGTTCACATAGTATCGTCAGCATCCTACTATTGTTGTCTACATAGATTTTTGTCTACGCAGATTGTTATCTACACCTGTAAGTCTTTGCTCTGAACATAGGACACTTAAATTTTTTATGTTTTAAAATACTTTTTTATAGTATTTTAGTGTCTTCTGCTCTCAGGTTTTTTTCAGACTAACAGTTTTATAAGAGGAGATGTTGCCAAAGTTTCAAATTTTTCCTAACCACAAATAGTTGCCTTGATTTTCACACTCTGTCATATGCGCAGGCTAAACTACATCTGCGATTCTTGAAAAATGGGCTAGTATGAACTAACATGTGTTAGGTGAACTTTTTTATATTCTGTCATCTTTGACTTTACTTTTTCATCTACGTGTTTTATTGTTTGCGACCTAGTTTTGTCGATTGCGCTTTGTTTAGCTAAAATGTTGGATATTATGTGGATTTAAGGTTATTGACCTACCTGATTTTTTGTAACATTCTAGTTTTTGTGAAATAATAAATCTTATAAGACATTTGGTCAAGAAATAACAAATGCAACTACTAATATTTTGGTTTTGCAGGACATTGGTTGAAGACTAAAGAAATAAACTACTCACATGTTTGTTTTGCAGGTTTCCTAGGAGATACAAATAAACATTGTGTTTTCATTGGATTTGATTTCTTAGGCACATTAACAAATGTTCACTTGTAGTGATTGTCAAGTGGTAGGGGAGTATGCTCTTGTCTTTCTAAGACAATAAAAAATCGAGACCTGTTTGACAACTCACTTAGAAAGGAGCCTTAGGAATTAACCACATGTTTGAGTGTTTGAGAGAAAACAACATTGGATAGGATAATATGTTATTTTCCCCTTTATGGAAAAATTATAAATCTAGATTCCTTTCATCGTCAATCCATGCTTTCAAGTATAATCCTTTAGAGGGCATGCCATTGAGGGAAAAATCTCACAGGAATGACCCAAGTGGGAACAAGGCAAACCCGACCCTTCCAAACCACTATAAATAAATACCTCTTTGAGATTAAAGTCTCAGAGAATGCATTTAGTTATATCTTTAATATGCTTTGGTGTGTGTAGAGCCAAACAACCTCAATCTTTCTTGTGATACTACACTATCCAGAGTACTTGTAGGGCTATAGGCCTTAATCCTACTTGTAGGACTATGGGGGATAGCTACGAATGAATGTCATGACTATGAAACTTTAGAGTAGAAACTACCTAGTTCACCCCCGAAAAGATGATAATCTACGTGCAAGGAAGATACTAACTTCCCCAAGACACTCACCATATCATTCCTCCACTACAATATTTGGGGTAGAATTTCGATGCCAATTTACGATGACACTACCATTTGTGTGTGTTTTTTTTTGCAAGTGCTCCCGATGGTGTGGTAATAGCGACGGTGTCATCGTAATTTCGACACCCGTGTGATTATAATTTTTAAAAAGAAAGAAAAAGAAAGGTTCATTTGTAATTTTCGTGATTGAGCTACGTGCGCAAAGAGGGCACTGGACTTTTGCATACGTGAACTGGGCCCTAACTCTACATGGATTCGAGGTAGGCATTCAAGTTTCACTCCTCATCTTCTTTGCATTCTTTTATGTTTATGTGTATTTGCTGTAGATTCAAATGGAATTGTATTTCATTGGTTTTATGCCATTTTTTTTTTTTATGACTTGTGAGCTTTGAAGCTAGGGCATCCATTTATTACTTGTTTTCTCACTGCTTGGGGCCCATGAGTTTTGATATGGGCATACATGATGTAAATTTGGTCACTATTTTTCCTTCTCCATGTACAACCCGTGAGCATTAGGGTACCATGCAAGGAATATAGTAGAACCTCCCTAGAATGATTGCCTTAATTTTTCACATGCATAATCGTATTGTCTACAAGCTATTAAAAATTATGTAAGATTTAATTGTATTCAATTAAACTGTAAAACTACAATGTCACACAACATTTAAATGATTATTTTTAATAAAAAACCAAGTAGTGCCCACTACTATATTATGATTGTAGGTGAAAAGCAATGAAGAAAAGGCAGTAAAATAATAGATACTGACTCATTCCAATTTGACACCACTTTGACAACCAATATATGTGTAAGTAGTATGAGGAAAAACCCATTGTCAAGAAATTTTATGACTAACAAATATAGACTATAATTTACCTAATTTTCACCTCATAATTTATTACAAGTGAGCTACACGGGTTATATAACTAGACATTATCAAACTTACATGTTTCTAATAGTATTATGTGGCAGCAAACCAAAGAGATTTACTCATTTTTAGGTGTAAACTTGATTGACACGCTGTTTACACAATGCATTTTATCTGTTGGTGTTGGAAAACCCTCTCCCTTGAACACATGACACGTGGTCACCACAAGCTGCTAGCACATCTTATTTCAACACAACGCCCATCTAGATCAGGATGTTAAAAGTTTCAAAGTAAGCATAATAAATGGAATAAAATGTGAATGAACTTAGTCATATGTATACTTTAAAACATGATTTTAAACATTTGAAGATAATATAAATCCACAAAATGATCATGGATGGAGGTAATACATACAATGCGCTTGATGGCTCTGAGAAGATCTTCAAAGAAAGCTGGCCAACCACAACCTGAATCAAATTTAGTTGAAGATTTGTATAATGGTGTGCCACAACCAGCACATTTGCTTGTTCCCTCTCCCAAAAAAATTGTACTCTCTAGTACCTCAGAACCTAGGGTATACATTCCAAGAGAAATCTAGAAAATAACATGTTTTGAATCTAGAAATTAACCTACTCACTTTATCTAAGATGAAAATCTACCCAGCTATAAAAATATCTTCTTTGTCTATGGGTGTGTTTTGTCTCCTATGCACAAAATCATGTGCCACTATATGGTCTTCAACAAGTACAACTAGTATCTCTCATTCATTTATCTTTCACTAATCTCCTCTACAGTTGAACCTCGCCCCACTTGATTACTTCAACATGGATGTTTGAGAGAAGAACATAACTTGCAACATATTTAGGATTTATCTCAAAAGAAGAGTTTCCATAAATGATCTTATATTGGTATGAGATAGATAGAAACCAAGAAAATAGGTCCACACACCAGCCACATGTTTGATTGGCATTTTGATGGTAAGGTTTGGAGTTTCTTCAAGATAGTTAAAAAGGCCAGGAAGGTCAGTTGTGCAAAAATAATCTTTAGTTGTAGGCACAATGGAATAACAGTCATCCATTCCATCTAAGTACTTAGATCCCTCACCCACTAAAACTAGCATGGTTTCATGAGAATAAAACACAAGTGAAACTTATATGATCAGGGTATGCTCCAGAGTGTCTCATTAGTTCACACGAGTTAAGAACATTTTTTCAAAAGCCAGTTTGTGCATATCATACAATGATGATGCTCCATGAGATGACATTATTTAAGTCATTTTTTAAACATTTCACATGTCATGTCTATGGTTTTCCCATCTTGTATACATTTCTACTCAATTGTTTGAAAATTTAACATCTAATAAGTATCCACATTCAATCATTCTTTGACAGAAATCCATACTCTATTCCAAAGCGCTCATTCGATACAGGCTAGAATGATTCATGTACTACTTCATGCTTTATGTTAATAATTAATATTTTTAACTTCTATCTATGAATATGATTTATAAGACACTAGTACAAATGTATAAGGACTGTTGAACATAACCATGATGTATGATAGGGAGGTGGATAACGGATAGGTCTAGATCTGATCATTTAATTATTGCTTGACGACAAGAAATTTTGGGGAGGGTAGGACTGTAATATCCCCTCTCTGAAATAGTATTTTTCAAGTAAATATAAAATATTTAATCCTTTATATAAATTGTCTCAAAATACTTTAATATATAAGTATTTAATAATAATAAATAATTATTAATTATCAATTGTTAATATTAATTCTTCCTACGGTACCTTATCTAGTAGTCGAATAGCTTGATTCATGTTTGGAACTCATTACTATCATACGCAACAATCATAAGACAATGAAGATTAGAATATCGTTCTTGTGAGGATCAACGATTTGGAAAGATGCAGTCTACAACAATTACGTGGCAACAATAATACACCCAACGCTAAATATTCATTGGTGAAATCAACTTACACCTCACGTAAGTCACCAAGTGTGAGACAACAATAAATAATAAGTCTCAAACAATTATGCTAATCGATGGTGAGATGTTTGTGATGATGTGGCAAGGAAGATTTGATAATAATTGGTGAGAAAATATATATCTATATCATTTATACTAATTTTTACTAATCTTAATCGTAGGAGACGCGATGCTAGTAACAAAAAAATACTTATTATTAACTACAACGATTAGTATTGAACTGATGTGTTTATTAATGTTATGTCTCATCAAATATGAAGGGGTGCACCTCTCTCCATCTTCAGAATATATAAGAGGCCATTCAGATATATTTGGTGTTCATCATAAGGAAGAGAACATAAAGGATACATTATATTTCTTGTTGGCAAACATCACGTGACAACAAATTAGCATGTTGTAACTTATCTATGAATCAATACTACTCTACATCTACAGGATAGTATATTTAAATTCTACTAGGAATAAATGGCCAATATATATCCGGTTATAGTTATATATATATATATATATATGCTATTAAAGAAAGGGCCATCATAAGGTCGTATAAATATATAAAGTAATATAGACATAATAAATAAATATATAATAATAATAATTTATGTGTACATTCATTAATAATAAGAGATCATATATATAAGGGATACAAAATCTTATGGTCTACTATATATATATATATATATATATATATATATATATATATATATATATATATATATATATATATATATATATATATAACATATATATATATATATATATATACATATATATATATATATATATATATATATATATAGATATATATATATATATAATCAGAAGGAAGATCGATATAAATAAAATAATCAAGGTTTTTCATTCACGACAACCATCACTTATGCATATAAAAATATATCAAAATATTAGAATAAGATTGGAATCAACATTCGCAACCTATCAGAGTTATATAAATTGAGACATATTATGGCCGACGATTACACACAAAGATACAAATTCATTATCAACAACCATATCACTGTTATAGTTCACATACAAATATCTCTACATAGGTACGCTGCTCCTAGATGTTGAATCCAAGATGCACATGATTAAATCATCCAATTAATAACTCTGATTTGTCACCCGTCAGACTGGAAGGAAGGAATATAATGATGTCTTCAAGGAGAGCTAGTGTAAATCCTGCCAATAGCATCTGTCCTGAAATAGGGTGGGCGTCAACATCCCAATAGTTTGGGCTTGGACCTGTAAACCTTGAGGGAGCCTATTTGGAATGGTCTCTAAGCACCTCGGTCACATCCTAAAGTCTTCCTATCCAATTCGACAGGGTAATAAGTTGGACATGGGACCATCAATATAATCATAAGAGGAAATATAAATTCTATTTAAATTATCATTTCAATTAATTAATTTGAAATAAAAAATAGATCTATATGAATTACAAGCATGGTAAGTAGACTAGAGAGATCCAAGGTTACAAACTAACAAGGGTCATTACAAAAAATTGAATCTGTAATGGCTATTTCAACCATTCTCAACACACTAAATCAAATTCCATTCAAAAGAAAGAATGAAATTATATTAATATAATGGAAGCTCCCTCGAATAGAATAGCTTGATCAACAAATATTGATGAGATTTCAGAGGAAGAGAACAAGCAACCTTAACTCCTTTTAGGATATTTGGGTAGAGCATATTTTAAAAATTTCTTCCCAAAACATCAACCCTCTCCCATGAGAGAAGAAACCTCTAATCAAGACTTATTCTTATAGAATATTTTTCACAAATTAAAATAGATGGGGGTGGTGGTTGACAACAAATAAGAGAAGTTTATAAATTTAAGAGGTTTAGGCAATATTCCCCCAAACCCTCAAGTGTTTCAAATGACTTAAACTTGCAAAGACTCTTCACAAAGTTCCTAACTGATAAATCTAGTATCCTTGGGTAGTGTTTACTTGGATTCAAAGCTTTTCAATGGTATCAGGTCACTCCCACACTCCCATTCTACAAATCTCTTCAAACTGTCCCAGAGGCCTAATGATCCAGTCTAGTAGCCTTGCAGTGACCTTTTCAACATTCAAACTTCACACTTTTCCAAAGCAACAAGAGAATAAACCATATATCCAGATACCCTTTATTCATTACTTCAACATATCAAAGGACTGCATATGGTTTTTTTGGAGCATTACCAAGTTCTCTGATTGTACCCCTACAAATGGGCTTGAAAAATGGTGAATTTACAAAGCAACTAGTAGTTTTATGCATCCCCAAGACCCAAACTCCTGGACAATGTCTATTTATGTTTTCAAATGAACAACTCCAAGAGGAATTAACCCCATTTTAGTGCACTATTTTAAGTCTGGCAAGGAATTTCCTAAGAATTTCAAAAGTCAAGAAGGATTTCCAAATTGTACATAGCAAATTCAAGATTATATATCTTCATAGTAATTGAAAGGATGTGGATTAAAAAACTTATTTTTAAAATATTATAGATTAGTTTTAAATAATTTAATTTTGAATTATATTGTATAGGTATAATTTTGTTGGATTTGATATATTTAGTTATTAAATTTAAATTTCTACATATATATGTTAAAATAATTAACTTTTTTTTTAATGTGATTTCGGATATTATTATAGGTTTTACTACTTCAATCTAATGTTACTAATTCTCAATTTCAAGTTATTATGGCAATTTTGACTCTCTCAATCAAAATTCAGATTTAGTTATTTAATTATAATTCTAGGCCAGTTCGACCTAATGTTACCATCACCCACCAGTTCACATACCAAAAAATTTAAGAAGAATATGTCTAGGAAAGGTGTAAGAGAACATCTCCCCTAGATCATTTCAATTATAAATCCACATTTACTACCATTTAGAATAAGGATCATCCAAGAGTCATGTCTCTATTAGAGTTACATCTTTGCATTTTTCACAACAATTACATCAACTCTTATATTTAACCTAATTTTAGCACTCGATATTCTAGTCAAGCATTCTTTATAATTAGGTGTCAAGAACTCAAGGTAATTGTTCAGCATCAAAGTATAGAAACAAGCTACCCAAGAAGGAAATCATAAATCAAGTCAAACTAGTGCTTGATCCAAACTTATTCAACTTAACATCTAAAGGTTTGGCATGCATAAAATATTTCAACTTAGGAAAACTTTTCTTCCTCAGTACAATTGTCCAAGAAGATGTGTCATTTAAATCTATATTCGTAAGGCAACAGAGGAGAGAATCCTCTTTAGAAGGCCTATAAAATAGAACTACACCATATGAAGAAAAAGTGGAGAAGACAAAACTACCTTTTCAAATATTGAAGGATATTTTTTCACTATTGTTTTAAATTTATGATTTCAAGATTAAAGCACTATTTTTCTAAGACTTTTTTTATATGAAGCCATTTCATGTTAATGGTCAATCATGATACAAACATGTTAGATTATGTAGAGAGTATTTTCCACAAAAAGTCCATTTGTGTACACTATTTTTGAACATCACACTTCAAAAAATCAAATAGATAATAGTAATTTTACACTTCATCCCTACCAAAAATTGTAATTAATGAAGTTCATTTATTTTGTAAATATTGAATATTTAATGTTCATTAAAATAGATCAAATGAGTTAATATTGTAAAGACATAGATTCATTCCCAAGAAGTTGGAGTGCATATACATTATCATATAGAATAATTATTTGAACAGTTTCAAACATTTTTATCTATATTTTAATTAAATATAGATACATTAATGAAAATATTCTTCATTCACTTTCCAAAGAGAATATTTCAATATAGACAACCCCAACTAAGAAAGCAAACTCAAATCTTCAAACATTATACAATTTATTTGTTATAAATTTTTAATGAGATTAAATTTCAACAACAATACATTATTTTTAATTTCAACTATTTTTTCCCCACTTTACAATTAAATTTATTTCTTATTAACAATACATTTAATAACTTATCAAATAGATTTATATCTCAAAGCTCTCTAAATCTCCCGAGAGGTTTTCAGTTTTTACGTGTTGGTCCCCAATTGAAAAGAAGTAACCATTCTCTTTGATGAGAACAAAATCTACAAGAACGCATGCACTCCATTTCTATTGGAGAAACATTTATTAATAGTAACAATAAATTTTTTGATCTTGATTCTCATGTACAACACTTTTTGCTTCGAAATCTTAAATATTCTTAATTTAAAACTTTCAATCTTGAATACTATGATCTACACTGTCACAATGAATAAATGATGGGATGCAGTCAATTGAATGGTTGGGTAAATGAAGTAGCATTTTCTATCCAAAACCAATGGTGGCATTGGCAAAAAGCATTCATGTGGCTAGTGCACCTCTTTAATACAAGGAAATAATTTTTTTGTTATTTTACTTCAATTCACCAGTCACATTATGCCACTGCATGTCCCTCCGATCTGATTCTCTAGAAGGAATCTAGAGAATCAGATCTGTCTAAGTAATCAGTCCAATTTGACTTACTAGTGAAGCATAGGACATCCTAGCACTTTTAGTTCATTGGTAAGTCATCCCCTACCAACTAGTACGTGATTCTCCATTTATTTTTCTCTAGAGTTCTCTCAGTCATTCTAAATTCATATTTAAGCTTCTTAGCTTGCACTTTAATTTGTCAACTGGTACACTTCTGCAAAGACTTCATAATTATCTATCATAGTTCTATCTTTGCATTTATCAGAATAATTACAATAAAGCTATTAGATTTCCACAGGTCATATTAGCACTATACAATTGTTAGCTTGTGGTGACTGATTAGGAAAGTACTATCCAGGAAAGTACTGTTCACTTTTCCTCTTGACCTCGCCGACATATTTTTTGGTAATTTTTGGGCCGACATGTTGTAAATCATTCTAACCCTAAAGCGGCAAAATATTGTATAATATGGCTTAGGGTTAGGGATTTCATGATGTATGATTTTAGCACTTGCGGCAAAATTGAGTTGTAAGGGATTACGAATTGTAATCAGGTTGTAATCACTAGATAATAATAATATTGGACTCGTTGTTGGTGGACGTAGCCCAGGGATTGGGTGAACCATGTTAAATCTTTGTGTCTTGTGTTCTCTTCTATGTGGTTTATTGTTTTCTGATATTGGTTATATTTGCATGTAATTGTTATTTCTACCTTGTTAATCCTAACAACAATTTTCTGAAATTCCATTGCATCATAATTACAATAGTTCTTACATCAAAAAATAGGTCTTGTAACATAAATTTTAGGGCCATGAATTTTAGAATTGAGATCATGTAGAAGTCTAGGGTGATAAGTCTCAGAATTAAGATCACCATGTTAATCTCAACATTTCACAAATTATGAGTACGATCCAATTTAGATTTCATTGTTATGGTTTCAACACAACTAGTTCAAGGGAATTCTAAATGATTGTATCAAAATTATGCTTGAATACTTTGTGCCTGACATACTTAAATGGAATACACCAAGAAGTACCAAATGATGAATGCTCAATTGTTGTAATGGCAAAGCATCATAACCATCCATTTCTAAAACTTGATTTTCTAGTCTTAATGATTTTTCTATAGTCCTATTTTTTTCTTATTTCTTGCCATTAGAGCCACTTCATATGCACAGGTGATGAATATGCAAATTTGCCTAAGCAATACTGGGAGCTGACCTAGCAACACATGTACTATTATGAAAATCATCACAAGTCCATTTGTTGTTGGGTCGTTCCTAGTGGTTTTTGGTTAAATCTGCATGTTTTTCACCTGTTCATATACCAAATGATGAATGCTCAATTGTTGCAATGGAAAAGCATTAGAACCATCCATTTCTAGAACTTTATTTTCTATAGTCTTAATGATTTTTCTATAGTCCTAATTATTTTTCTATAGTCTTAATGATTTTTCTATCTTCCTAATGTTTGTTTCTCTTGATAAATTAGGCCTTGAATTTGAATTTGTGTTCACTATTTTATTTCATCTTGATATTTCATTCATTTTTTATATACACAGAGACTACACATGTTGATAAAAAATGATCTATTTGATTGTTCACTGTTCATGATTGTAAATGGTCAATATTTATGATGGTACTCCTTTGTGTATTCCATTTAAAAATAATCATGTTTTTATGACTATGATAAATGTCCCTTTGTGTTGATTATCTAGTTGACAAAATGGTTGTTCAGTGTCTGTATTTGCAAGTTGCAAACAAATCATCCTTCTTCCACCAACATTCTAGAAAATTAGTTTTGCAAAATTGGCCATGTTGATGATGATTATGAAGAAGATTTGAAAATGTTACACCAATCTGAATTGGATCAATCATCATTTTCAAATCTTCTTCATCAATCACCATCAGTCATTTGGTGATTCACTTGGTTTAGACTTATACAATAAGTATTAATGTAGTTTTTAATTATAACAAAAGTTCAATAATGGTTTTAGATGTTAATTGTGACAATCTCTTGGTTTCAGGCAATGCATAAGGAGGCACTTAGTTCAATATGCAATCTCAATTCATATGCATAGGATATTAGGTGGAGATAAAAGATGCATTAGGTTTGCATTTTTTATATAGGTCTTTAATTAGGTATTTTAAGTTGTAGACCATTACGAACATTGTAATTTTGACCTATTAAAAAAATGTAAACGTGGTGAGTCTTCTCAGCTCCACCTACTATCCATGGTATATTCTATGTAGTTGCACATGGATTCTTGATTCAGAGTGGGAAAATCTTATTTTAGATGTGAGGGAGAGAAGCCATGACGCATGATAGGTAAGGAGGATCCAATTAAGGACATTCCTCACAAGAATCCAAACACCACAATGCAGAATAACACAACAAGAAAATATTTTCAACTGAAATTTCATTAACATGCCCAACTGTAAGGCCTTCTGAGTTAGGGCTAGATACAATCAAAGTATTTCTACAATCTCTCAGCTAGTCCAGCTCTAAAACAACCAGCAAATAATGGAAACATTAAGGCAGATCTAAACTTGAGCTTGCAAGCCTCCAAGCAATCTCCTTATCTCCAAGCATGAAAACCACTAGCTCTGCTATTACAAACTATTAGATAATAATCTGATCTTCAAGATCACGCAGGATCCATATCTAATCTTGTATCTTACTGACTCCCAAAATCTACCAAATCTCATGCCCTTAAACAACTACCCAAACACTCCTTAAATACTTATCTTCAGCCACAAGTTGGCTCGATGAAACAATTAACTCCTAAGCCAAGTCGGCTCCTATTACAAATAAATATTAAATGCAACAACATTCAGCTCTCAAATAGCCTTACAAACATTTAATTCTCCATGTCAGCCTCAAGATCTACATAGGAGAATACAATAAAAAATACCAACAATAAATGCACCAAGTCAACCAACCAAATCTCCAAGAACTCCAGTCGGTAAACCAGAACTACTGAGCACCAAAGGAACAATTGAGCACCAGTGAAACAACCGACCAAGCTAAGCAACATTGAGCAACACAGGCATCACTGAGCACAAGTTCCACCGAGCATAAGAAGTTTCACCAAGTTCCTTCAGTGACCGAGCTTCCTTCAATAACTGAGACCATCGGTTAAAGTTTCAATCGAGTAACATAGAACCAAAATAACTCACCACCAAGAAGATTAACTGAGTACCCTAGAATGCCCCTGCATTAGACACCCCAGGTTTGAAAAGATGTTCTCATAGGCTAGAAGAACATCTTCCAGGATTTAGCACATAAACCTCGAACTGGTTCTTCACATACATGTCCTCCAACTTTTCACCTTTCATACTCTTCCACTTCTATCTCCTATGTCTTTTCAATTATTTCCTTGATAATACACAGGCTTGTTCTCCATATTGATCATCATTCCTCTCAGGATCTGCCAACTCAACTCGGCTACCAATACTTAGGCTTCTCCTACCGAGTATTGTATCCAGAAAAGGCATCAGGGAAAACTTCCTGTCATCCTTCTCAATAGTAAACATATTCTTGACACAATCATACATAGCTCTGCAATCATATTGCCAAGGTCTACTGAGCAATATATGACAACTATTCATCTCCACAATATCATACAACACAAGATCCTTATACTGGCCAATTAGAAACTTCCAGAGCATGAACATTTTGCAACCAGCCAATCCTATAAGGATGAGGATGCTTCATTCTATTCAAACCAAGTTTCTAAACCATGTCCTTAGCAACAAGGTTATCAGTACTACCACTATCAACAATTACATCACAAAGTTTACCTCTAGACTTGCACTGAGTTCTGAACAAGTTACTCCTCTGATAAGGTTCCTCCTTTGTACCAAGCAATGTTCTTCAAACTAGCAAGTTCTCAGATTCAGGTTCATTCTGAATGTTCTCATTTACCACAGCAGTTCGTCGGTCACCAAGCTTCTTCTGTGTACACTCAAAAGAATGGTGTCCTTCTTCACCATAGTTATAACAAGTACCCTTAAAGATAACCCTACCCGTCTTCTTCAATTCCACAGGTTTTAGTTCATCTTCAACAGTCAGTTTATCCTTCACCGTGTGATCAATATTTTTCTTCCCTTAGGGATTACTTTGTTATCTCCTTTTCAACTTATCTTCTGCCTTTAGAGAATACTGATAAGCATCTTCAACTGAATCAATCTTCAACATACCAAGCTCATCCTGAATATTAAATCTCAAACCATTCACATAATGAGCTACCTTTTCTTTACCAAGTTCTCTATGTCTAGACTGAATAGTCAGCTTATAGAACTCCTCGGTACAGTCTTCCACAGTCAAATATTTTTGCTTCAAATTCTGCAACTTCTTAAACAAGTCAAACTCATAGTCAGCAGGTATGAACTTAGCTTTCAATTTAGTCACCATCAACCTCCACCGATTGATCTTCATTTCACCTTCATCTTCTCTATCTCTTTGTAATTCTTTCCACCAAAGAGTAGAATGTCCTTTCAAATTAGTCTATGCCAATCTCAATCGAAGAGGATCTTCAATTTCTTCAAGTTTAAATAAGTCTTCTAATTCACCAATCCAATCAATCAAGTCCTCGGGTCTCAAAGTACCAGAGAAAGTAGAAACTTCCATTCAATAACTAGTACTTAACTGAGCTCCAGATCTATGTAACCGACCAGTTCTGTCTTCACCATATTTGCCTCTTTGGTCATCACCACTAGATCCAACAACTTCAAAGTCTTCAACAACTTCCTCATAACCATCATCAGTACCAAGATTCCTCGGCATACCAGCAATAGCTCTCATGACCTCAACGATCATGTCATTCTTCATCAATTCCATCTTAGATTTGAAATCAACTTTAACTTTCTCTGTAATCTTTGATTCCACAGCATCACAAAGATCTGCAATCACTCTAGGGTCCAATCTTCTCAGAGGAATCCTTCAAGATCTTTGAAAACCCAAAGAAATAAATCACCAACAAGGTCCCGGTGCAAACAACCTCAACTTAGAGATCAACTTACACACTCAAGATCTTCAAGCTCTGATACCACCTGTTGTAGGATAGGTAAGGAGGATCCAATTAAGGACAGTCCTCACAAGCAACCAAACACCACAATGTGGAATAACACAATAAGAAAATGTTTTCAAATGAATTTTCATTAACATGCCCAATTATAAGGCCTTCCAGGTTAGGGCCAAATACAATCAAATTATTTCTGCAATATCCTAGGTAGTCCAACTCTGAAACAATCAACAACTAATGGAAACATTAAGGTAGATATGAACTTGAGTTGGCAAGCCTCCAAGAAATATCCTTGTCTCCAACTATGCAAACCACTAGCTTTGCTATTACAAACTATTAGATAACAATCTGATCTTCAAGATAACACAGGATCCATATCTAATATTGTATCTTACTGACTCCCAAAATCAGCCAAATCTCATGCCCTTAAACAACTACCCAAACACTCCTTAAATACTAATGTTCAGCCACAAGTTGGCTGGATGAAACAATTAACTCCTAAGCCAAGTCGGCTCCTATTACAAAAAAATATTAAATGCAACAACAATTATCTCTCAAATATCCTTACAAACATTTAATTCTCCATGTCAGCCTCAAGATCTACATAGGAGAATACAACAAAAGTTACCAACAATAAATGCACCAAGTCTACCAACCAAATCTCCAAGAAATCTAGTCGATAAACTAGAACTACCAAGCGCTAAGAAACAACCGAGCACCAGTGAAACAACTAACCAATCCAAGCAACACCGAGCAACACATGCATCATCAAGCACAAGTTCCACCGAGTACAAGAAGTTTCACCGAGTTCCTTCAGTGACCGAGCTTCCTTCAATAACTAAGACCATCGGTTAAAGTTGCAACCGAGTAATACAAAACTAAAATAACTCACCACATTGCAGATTCATCAAGTACCCTAGAATGCCCTTGCATCAAGCCAAACACATAAAGAACATGCACATAAACATGATAGCTGAAAAACATAAATGTAGATATCACAACAGTTGAAAAATATAAATGTAGATATCATGGTCACAATTATTTGGAGACACAACATAATTGAATGGTAGACCTAGATGATGCAACACAACCACTACTCCTCCAGTTCCAAGTTGACACTGCGGGATCCAAAAACCATAGATAAGGAATAAATTTAGAGAGTGGAGGAGGGTTGTAATGACCAAAATAATACATGGTCCCTATATTATTTCGATCGTTATGGCCCTCCTCCTTCACTCTCTAAATTTATTCCTTATCTCTGGTTTTTGGATCCTACAGTGTCAACTTGAAACTGGAGGAGTAGTGGTTGTGTTGCATCGTCTAGGTATACCACTCAATTATGTTGTGTTTTGAAACAATTGTGACCATGATGCCTACATTTATGTTTCTTAGCTATTATGTCCTAGGACCCCTTATGACCCTTTATGACCCTTTACGATCCCTAAGAATATATCTTAGAGGTCTTAAAATATCGTAAAGGGTTATAAGAGTCTCCTAA
This sequence comes from Chamaecyparis obtusa, assembly GCA_027943335.1. Classification (NCBI taxonomy): domain Eukaryota; kingdom Viridiplantae; phylum Streptophyta; class Pinopsida; order Cupressales; family Cupressaceae; genus Chamaecyparis; species Chamaecyparis obtusa. The sequence continues at coordinate 2,827,025 of BSBK01006717.1, forward strand.
GAGGGGCCAGATGAGCTTCCACCTTCACATGGTTGGACCTGTTAAGTAGAGAATGTTAAACTATTCTCGAAACAAAGAGAAGCACAATAATTTAAGGTCTCACTCCACGTATGACAAATATATATATATATATATATATATATATATATATATATATATATATATATATATATATATATATATATATATATATATATATACACACTAAAATGGTGCACTTCTATGAACCATTACTTGCAAGGTTACTCAACAATGAGGCCTCACAAAGTGGCTCATAGCTCTCTATGCATGGAGTTGCAAGATTGAAAATTGCTCTCAGCTAGAACTACAAACTTGTGACCTTGCTAGTCAACCATACAATGAGAGATTCAAGTGAAGACAAGGGCAACAATGCCAATATCTCCAAGAATCCAAATATGCAATGCAATGCAACTAAAATGAAAATGCAAATGTGCAAGCTATGCTATGAAAATGGAAGTACAAACTAAGCTATGAAATGGAAATAGCAATGGATTACAAATCCTTCCTATTTAGACTATGTGAGTTAAATCTATTTGCATAAAAGGAAACTAAGCTAATATGCTATGATCATGCAACTAAGAAAGTAAATATGAACTAGATGATGCAATGAAGCAAGTCTTCAATGTCTTCAAACTCCAAATGCACCTAAAACCTGCAGCATAACAATAACATAAAACAAGGATATGTAAATAAAGGAGAGAGCTCTCCTTTTATAAGAAATGAGGTGAAATGGACCATGGAGATTAAGAGGCAAAAGGTCTTAATCAGCGGTGGAGCTTGAAAGAGGAGCAATCCATGTGCACAAGTATCCTCCAATGAGAGTGAAGTGTTGACTTTTGAGCCTCATGTGAGACAAAAGTGCTTTTCTCCATTTTTTATAAAATATGAATAATGCTTTATTTGTGCAACTTAGGATAAGAGGAAAGTGGGGCTTTTTATTTAATTGAAAGGGGAGGAAATATTCCTTTTAATTAAATAAAGACTTAGGATAAATGGTTAGCCCAAGGATAAAAATCCAATATATGATCAAAATTAAGACTTGATCAAGAAATTAATAATGTTGAAAATATTGATTATTGATAAAACTGATTCAGGATTGATAAATCAAATAAATGGGGCCCAAAGTCTAAGCGACCATTTTTGGGTGCATACATTTGCCCCTCTTTGACTAATGTGTGATCGATTTGGGAACACATGTAGTCAAAGAATGAAGTTGAAATGTGAGATCGATCTAGGATCACAAAACAACTCAGATATGAGGTCGATTCGGGATCACATCTGGACAAACATAAACAAAAGCTTAGACCAACACCGTCGCTACTAGGTGCAAATCAAGCTTTAGACAAAACTATCACCGTCGCTGCTAGGCAATAATCAATGTCTAAAAATGGGAGATAAGAATCTCAAATTTTGAGCAAAAGCTCACAAAAGATGTCTGAATCAGGAAAATCAAGAGAATTAGGGATGAGAATCCCATAAATACTGCCCCCTCGGAATCAAAATCGAAATCAAGTAGAGGAGAGACAGAAAATTGATAAGGTTGATCAAGTCACAATCGAATGTAAGGGTCAAATAGGTTAACCATTAGGCAATAGAACATGCCCCAGCCTGACTGGAAAGATGCAGTCAAACATGAGAAATGAGGGAATGGAATGAATATGAATGAAAGACTAGAAGTTTGGAAGACATGAAAAGGAAGGAATGACGATGCCCCAGCAAAGATTAAAAGATTAGGCCTCAAAAGATCAGCCAACTGCGCAGAAGGGGGGAAGATTTGGAAACACGACTCAGATTTTGATTTTGAGTCCGAAAATGGATAGAAAATGATGTGATATGAAAGATCAGAAATGAAAGATATGATCAAGAAGAATCAGAAAATGAGCACAGTTGACCAACTAGTCCATAGATGATAAAAAGGAGAGCTCTCTCCATATGCAAAGTGCAAAACTAATCTAACATGACCCTAAAAATGCAAGCTACTATGAAAGTGGTTGACTTGCAAGGTCACAACGCTTATAGACATCTAATTATCATCATCGAGCGTTATTGGTAGTGTCGTAAGATCATACAATGTACACTAGCGTAACTATGTGGATATGAATATGATCTTTATCAGATAGAGATGTGGGAATCTCACCTAGGCATCAAAGACATATAGGTCAAGATGACTAATGCAGTGAGATCACCTAAATTTGATATGGTGAGATTATGCTTGTATCAAGACACATAAAAATCAAGATAGCAATAAGCATGCACTCGCAAAATAGTCAAGGATAATACCTTGTTAATCCATAGTGTCAAGTAGGACCAGCATAAATGCTCATGACAATTAGGATCAACAAAATATACCCACAAGCAGATAAAGAAAGAAAACATGTTCTCATTCCCTCAGTCTTCTAGCTATGCATCATCGAAAACTTCTCAGGGAGAGATCACTCATCAAAGAAATCCTCATAGACAGCACACAAAGAAAAAATAAAGTCATCATATCGTCATCGAGTTAATTGTTTAAGTGTGTGTGTGTTGGTCATAGAGTCAGACTCTGAGTATCGCATCTGCTTAGTGAGAAATATCACATCATACTTAGACTATTGGGTAAGACATCTGATAAGTGTTAAGAAACACTCGACGCAAGGGTAGTGTTGAAAAACACTGTTTGGGGTGGTGTTGAAAAACACCTGTTGTGAAATGCCCCAAGAGACAAATGCACGTAAAGGACCAATGCTAACAGTTATGCCCCCTAGACAAAGACAAGGACCAATTCCAGACTAAGCCAAATAAGGTCAAGGCATGATGGAAAGTGGTTAAGTGTCGAGGACGCATGCTAACAAATAGGGGTGCAAAGGCCTCAAGTAGCGCCTGTTTCCAGGTTTTCACCACTTAGAATCTTTTTTCATTTTTTAATTTTTTTGGATTTTTGCTACCAAGGCGCCTATTGCTAGGTTTTCACTAAGGCACTTTTTCTATTTTTTTTTGAATTTTTTGAATTTTTTGTATTTTTTCAGGACTTTTTATGCTTTTAGGATTCTTTCAGCATCATATATCAATTTTTTTGGTATTTTTTTCAGGATCAATAAGATATGTACAAAGGATGCCCCCAGACAGAATGGGCATCAAGGATAGAACTTCTTGAGGTGCATAATGTTGATGGGATCAGGGGGCTGTTCTCCATCAGGATCTGACAGTAAATACGCACCAGTACCAACAGCAGCTGTGATGACATATGGTCCAAGCCAATTAGGTTCAAATTTGCCCTTTTGCTCTTTGTTTTGTTGGTTCTTAGGGTTCTCACGTAAAACAAGATCACCTATTTGAAATTCTCTAGAGTGAACCTTCTTGTTGAATGCCTTGGACATACGCTTCTGATACACTCTCATATGATCAAAGGAAGCCTTACGCTTCTCATCTAGAAGTTCTAGTTCCTGTAACCTCATGGCGCGGTAATCCTCATCTGTAATCAAACCTTTGAGTGAGACTCTAAGGGATGGTATCTCGACTTCTAAAGGCAATATTGCTTCAGTGCCATAGGTGAGAGAGAAAGGAGTGGCTCCTGTAGGTGTGCGAATGCTTGTTTTGTAGGCCCATAGTGCTAGATTGATTTATAAGTGCCAATCCCTACCATTCTTATGCACTGTTCTATGAAGAATCTTAAGAATGGTTTTGTTAGAAGCTTCTGCCTGTCCGTTTCCCTGTGGAAAATAGATGGAGGACCAATGTTGCTTGATTTTAAATTTTTTGCATAGGTGCTTTAGGTCCTTATTCTTAAATTGACCTCCATTGTCAGTAATGATCTCAGAAGGCACTCCAAATCGGCAAATGATATGATTCAAGATGAACAAAGAAATGGTCCTTCCTGAAGCAACAGAAAGTGGTACAGCCTCCACCCATTTTGTGAAGTAGTCAGTGGTAGTAATAATGAACTTGTGTCCACCTGATGAGTTGGGATGAATCTACCCAACCAGATCAAAGGCCCGGCGCTGAAATGGCCAATGAGAAATAGAAGGAATCAGCTCCCTACCTGGAGCATGAATCAGGTTGTCGTGTTTCTGACATTTTTCACATGACTTAGCAAAGGTGACTGCGTCCATCTGCATTGTGGGCCAATAATATCCCGCCCTAAGCAACCTTCGGGCCATGGCAAGACCATTAGAATGTCCACCACAAATGCCCTCGTGGATGTCAGCTAACGCTTGGTTAGATTCCTCCTTTTCCAAGCACCTAAGGAGCGTCCCATCTAAACCCCTCCTATATAAATCACCAGAGATGAGGGTGTGGCGAGAGGCGTTACGGATGAGGTTTCATCATTCGGAGCAGGTGAATGTGTCGAGGATGATGCCATCATGAAGATATGAATAGATAGCACCATACCGGGAAGACTCACGTGTGATAATGGCACAAATGACATGGCTTTCAGATGAGTCAAAAATGGGATGGTGTAGTTCTTCCACCAGGAATTCAAATCTAGATTCATGTGTCTCCAACTGAAGAAGTGAAGCTAATGTGGCCATGGCATCTGTAGCTTTGTTCTCAAAGAATCAACCATCTTTTTATAGGGTATCAATTTGTCATCCTTGGTTTGATACTCTTCATTGACTTGGTTGATGATTAACTGGGAATCCCCAAAGACATGTAATTCTGTGATGTTCCATTCTATAGCCATTCTCAAGCCATTAGTTAAAGCTTCATATTCTGCAATATTATTGGTACATGAGAATAATAGTTTGTAAGACTTCGGAATGTTGTACCCATGTGGAGAAACAAATAACACTCCAGCACCTGATCTATTTTGCATGCAGGAGCCATCAAAGAACATTGTCCAAGTGCGAGTAGTGGTATATAAGATGTGTTCGTCTGGGAATTCCACTTGGACTAGCATACTATCCTGGATTGGAAAATCAGCTAATTGGTCAGCAATAGCTTGCCCTTTTATTGCCTTTCTTTCAACGTACTCTATGTCAAATTCAGTGAGGACCATTATCCATTTAGCAAGTCTACCCGTTAGGTCAGCCTTACTAAGCAAGTATTTAAGGGGATCAATTTTGGCAACCAAATGTATGGTATGAGCAAGCATGTAGTGGTGCAACTTTTGAGAAGCAAACACCACCGCGAGACAAGACTTCTCAATATTATTGTAATTGATCTCATAAGAGACTAGAGTACGGCTGATATAGTAGATGGCCCGTTCTTTCCCAGTATCATTTGTTTGAGCCAATAATGCCCCCAGGGAAGTGTCTGTAGCTGAAATATATAGGATCAATGGTTTCCCTAGAATAGGAGGCATTAGGATCGGAGGATTGGCCAAGTATTGTTTGATCTGATCTAGGCTCTTTTGACAATCCTCGTTCCAAACACAAGAAGCACCCTTATGCAATGTCTTGTTGAAGGGTTGCGCTCTATCTGCAAGCTGAGAAATAAACCTCCTAATTGATTGAAGACGTCCCTGAAGACTTCTCATTTGGCTAATATTCCGAGGAGGTGGCATATCTAGGATTGCTTGGACCTTTTCGGGGTCAACCTTGATGCCTTTTGCTGATATTATGAATCCTAAAAGTTTGCCTGAGGTGATTCCAAATGCGCACTTCTTTGGATTCAATCTGAGTTGAAATTGTTCCATACGATCTAGAATTACTTCCAGATCATTGAGGTGTGTGTCCCTTTTTCTTGATTTTTCTAGGGTATCATCCACATAATCTTCCATATTTTTGTGCATCATATCATGAAAGATAGTCGTCATATCTCTTTGGTAGGTTGCTCCTGCATTCTTTAACCCGAATGGCATGACGTTCCAGCAGTAGGTTCCCCATGCACATGTGAATGCTATTTTCTCTTGGTCTTCAGGAGCTATTTTGATTTGATTATACCCCGAGAAACCATCCATTAGGGAATATATGTCATAGCCCGCCGTCATGTCCACTATCATGTCAATGTTTGGAAGTGGAAAATCGTCCTTTGGGCAGGCTTTGTTTAGATCTCTAAAATCTGTGCAGACACGAATGGACCCATCATGTTTGGAGACCGGTACTATGTTTGAGATCCATTCTGCATAATCGATGGCTCTAATAAATCCAACGCTCAAAAGTTTTTCTAATTCTCCTTTGACAAGTAGAGCTACATGTGGATGCATTTTTCTTAATCTCTGTTTTACTGGCTTGACTCCTGGAGCGATAGATAAGTGATGCATTATGAGATTCGTGTCAAGCCCTGGCATGTCTGAGTAGGTCCATGCAAAATTAATTTTCTTTTTCTGTAAAAACTGTACATATGCCTTGGTCTCTTCCTCTGATAAAGACTGAGCAAGATGGACTATCTGAGGATTTTCTTCTGTGTTTAAATTGACCGGCTTTGTTGGTTCAATCAATATTGATGATCTATCCTGGAAATAACTCGGCAAGTTATTAAGTACCCCATCCTTAGGTGCCTCAAAGAGGTTTTCACCTTCGAATGCATCATTTCTTTTTACTATTTTTGGTTCTGACACCGCCACAAAGTGGTTTTCGCCATCAGACCTATTTTTCTTTTTCTCTTTTGTTTTGAGACTGAGGTACTTAATATCAGGCTCTGTCATGCTGGTTGTTGGTTCACTGGTGGAAGAAGCCACGGGTTCGAGAGCATTCAGATAGCAAGCAATTTTGTAATCATTGTGAAATGTGAGGAATGTGGGCTCTTGGTGGCGCTGAGACCAGTCAATCAAGTCAAAGTGAACAAGGGGTAAGCCAATGGTGGGTTCAATGTTGTTAATGCAAAAGGTGTCATCTCTGGTGATCATATAATCAGAGTTCATCAAGTCTTCTCCTAAGATACCTGAATTAGGACTCATCCTATCAAATGAAGCGTCGTCTACTAAGGCAATTTAAGGAGGGAAATCCTCTAGTCTGACACTAGGATCGTTAGTCGCATCGGGTTGGGTACTATAGGCATGAATAATATCCACGTCTAGATCAATTGTTGCATCTGAAAGCGAATCCCATTCATATTCATGGGAGTCTGTCTCTGAGTCATCATTTAGGCCTCATGATGTAGAAGCCTCAAGGTTAGGAAGGGTTTCCCCCTCTCTAGTGCTAGTATTGGTACTATCCATCGCAGCTAGGACAGTAACACTTTCCTTTGTCGATCTAGCAGTCACACAGTCACTATCCGTCGCAGCTGGGATAGTAGGACTATTAAGCATCAAATCTGTGGAATCTCCCCAAAGGAGATTCGTTGAGGGCACCCAATCATCAGACACATCTTGTTGGTTGGAAAGATCAGGCGTATAATCTACATCACTGTCACTGTCCATCGCAACTAGGACAGGGACACCTTTCTTCTTCTTATTCTCAAAACCTAAGCCAATCATGGACTTGTTCTTTCATCCAAAAAGAGCATGATCAAGAGGCTCAGCTTTAGCGTCCAGCCTATGACTAAGGGGACCAAATCCTGGATATCCCATATTTTTAACCAGTGTATACCCTTTCCCATAAGTTTCAGGTGAAGGAGCAAAATTCTCGTTATTTTTGTATTTCTCCTCGTGATATATCCAGTCCCTTACAGCAACTTCCTCTTTCTCTTCTTGAATGGGGACCGAAGACTCAACAAATTTCCCAAATAACGTCATTGCTGATGACGAAGGCTTCACATTTGGGGATGGTCTCCCATAAGACCTAGGAGAGATTGGCATTTTTGTAAAAGAATCAATCTTATAATCTCCCATCCCAAGGTCCATGGTCTTGAATTTTTGCTTGCATTGTTCAAGTGAACTGCTAGGATTGTTAGCTTCCCTATTCAAAGGTACATGTAATCCCGCATAAATGTTATTAACTGATAGAGCACTGTCTCCAGGGATACAAATTTCTACACCGTTATGGGGAAACTTAACACACTGGTGATATGTTGATGGGACTACCTGCATTTCGTGAATCCATGGCCTACCTAGCAAAATATTGTAGGCTAGAGGTCCAACATCAACAATTTGGAATAATATATCTTTTTCTACGGGACCAATGCGAATAGGCAAAACAGCCAATCCCTTAGAACTTCTTTCTGCCTCGTCATATGCTTTGATTGTGATCCTTTTCTTTATGTCAATGACGTTCTCGGAATACCCTAGAGCTAGCAGCAAACTCAGGGTACAACTATTGAGCCCCGCACCCCCATCTATCAGTACACGCCTAACACGGGTTTTATGAATCATGACTTCAATGTGTAAGGCCAAATTATGTGGGTAACTAATGGATTTGTCATCTTCTTCTGAGAAGGTGAGGTAATGAGGGCTAGCCAAATGGTTGACCATGTTTTGGAATTGGTCAATATCTAAGTTATTAGGGACATTGGCTACTCACAAAGCATCCTCAAGGACGCGCTTGTGCTTAGGAGATAATTCTAAAAGCTCAAAAATGGATATCTGAGCGGGTGTACGTTGTAGCTGGTCAATAAGATTATAATTGGAATCAGGACCAACGACAGATTTGAGAGGAGCACCTTTAGACACAGGCTGTTTAGACTTGCTAGTGCTAGGACCTTTGATGATAATGGGTGCTTGGGCCTGACCCCTAGTGACAGCATTGAGGGACTGGGGCATTCCTTGTGAGTGAGGACCTCTTATCACCACAGCGGGTCTTTCATTAGTCATAGGAGTTGAGTCCACATTATATCCATAAGGATCTTTCTTTCTCACCATGTTGATGTTATCGTCAGCCACTTCAAGCATGTTAATCACATTGTCAGCATGTGTGTATGTATAGTTAATGGCCGCCTTGCCGTTCTTACTGCTAGAATTCTCTCCTTTTTCATATTTAGGCAAGGGCTCTTTAAAGGCTTTATGGTCTGCATTAGTGGTTAACCCATCCACTTGTAATTGTCCTTTCTCAATAAGGTCTTGGACAAGATGCTTGAGTTTAAAACAATTTTCTATGTCGTCTCCAATCCCATTATGGAAAATGCAAAAAGCCTTAGCATCCCACCAATGAGGTAAAGGATCCGGTATTCGATGTTTTGTAGGATCCTGTGGGTGTGCCAAATTATGAGCAACTAGTGTCTTGAAAACATCTGCATAAGATTCTCCCAATTTAGTAAATTGTCTTTTCTCCGTTTTAGATCTCTTTTGATACTTAGGTTTGTCTTGTGGTGTTGAAGATGTTTGCAACTTCATAGCTTGAACTGCATGAGAGAGGTTAAGAACTCCTTCATTTTTGACCTGAGATGAATCAACAACTCCGTCGTTGACCACTTGCTTGTTTTTGTTCCAATAGGAGTTCTTTTTGTCCTTGTTACCATTAGTATTGTTATTTTGGCTATTGTTGTTATTTGTTGGTTTAGCCAAAATTCCTTGTTCTTTTAGGACATCCTCAATGCGACATGCCACCTCTACCATAGTATCAAAGGAATTAAATGGGATTTTCTTGACTTCATATCTGAGTTATGGTATTAGATTATTCACAATGATATCAATTCTCTCTTCTTCAGGGATTGTCCTTGGGTATTTCGAACACAATCACCTCCATCATTGTAAAAAGGTGACAAAAGATTCCCCTTGATTTTGTTTAAGTTTACACAAATCAAGCATGGTGACCGACCTAGATAAATTGTAAGCGAAATGTTGAACAAATCTTTGGACAAGTTCTTTAAATGTCTTTACTGGAGGGGAAAGGTTGGTGAACCACTCCATGGCTTGACCTTTTAAACTCCTTGGGAATAGTCTCAGCAAGTAGGAGTCTTCATGGTGAAAGGAAAAGCTCATTATGCAGAATTGTCGAACATGGTCGTGAGGGTCACCAGTGCCATCATATTTGTCGTATGTTGGGAATTCAACTTTCTTAGGAAATTCTACCATCACCACACTTTTGTCAATGGGGTTAGGACATATGGAGTCCAAATGAAATGTGCTATTGGGAGCCTTCATCCTGTCTATATCCTTTTGCATTTGTAAGATCACCTCATCAGTTGAAGGATTCTGTTTCTTGATCTTTTGGTGAACATCAAAATTATATGGAACTTTAGCACCTTTGTTGATAAGACTTTCCAAGAATTGGTCTTTGTTTTGTTCCACATATTGCTCCACATAGGCTTGAAAGGATGGTTCTTGTTGCATAGTCATGAAGTCCATATGATCAAATTTAGCATAATTGCCTCCATGTTGTGAGCCATGATGTGCTCATTGGGAGGGTTGCTTTGAATGTCTATGAGACGACTGTCTCCTATGATGGTCATATCTTGAAGTCCTTCTTCCTCTAGGACTTGGGGATCGTGAGGGTGTCTTTGATCTTCTTCGAGGGCTAGGGGAAGGGGTAGATGGGGGTGAGTTGGTCCCACTATTGGCTCCCCTCCCGTTAAATCAGCTTTGGAGTTGTTGTGCATAGAGTCTATCTTTTTCTTCTTGGGTGACTCTTTTCTGTATATCCAACAATGCACGTTCCTCTTCCTCTAGTTGTCAGAATTTTTCTTTTTTAGCAGCCTGTTCATCTAAGTAGGCTTGCTTCTCTCTCTCAATGCTTCTCAATCTTGTATTTGCATATCGAGAGGTGTCTTTAAGTGGGGAGGTTTGTCTTGAATGCCTCATTGCATTAGCTGTGTTGATATGGTGATCACTAGATTCATTGTTTTGGTCTTCGTGTTGTGACCCTGAATCTGAGTGAGCTTGCTTATGCTATCTTTCAGCTCGTTGATGAGCATCAAAATATCTCACGTTGTTAGGAGGTGACCCAGGTGGACTAGCATGAGAAGAACCACCATACTCTCTTCTGTTTCGTTGGAAGATATCCTCAAGAGTTTGATTCATGGCTTCTCTTTGTTGTCGGGTGAAAGTGTAACTCATGTCCATACTTGATGAAAGTGGTACAAAAGAGGTGCTCACTTTACTAGGATTAGCTTCCGGATTAAAACAAACCTTGGATTCACTCTTAGGAGATTGGTCAAAAAGGGGTCCTTTTCCCTTAGGTTGTCGACGAGTCTTGACGGGTGGTAATTGGCTAAAGGCAACAGGGGGTCGCTTCCCTTGATTAACTTGGTACCTTGTCGTAACTGACATGAAAGAGAGATATTCTCAATGATAAGGTGACCTTTCAAAGTGTCAACACCAAACTAGGATAATCGAAGTCCTCTATTGTCCAAAGAGAAATGAAAAGAAAAAGAGGGCTTTACCAACACTGTCAAAGAGGTGCTTCAAATCAAAGGGTGACTACCCTTGCACTTTTGAATCAGGAGGTTGGACTAGGCCAAAAGATAATTGAAATTGAGATGAAAATGAAAGCGATTTGGACAATAAGAGAACTAAAATTTTCCCAGAATATAGCTAACAATTTTAAAGATGAACCTTGGCACCAAGAATGGCTTTCTAACTTGACAATTATTCCAAAGTGACTTTGTAAATCAAATGATGCTATCTCAGAGAACAAAAAACCAGAAATTTGGAGTCAAGACAGATCTCAAACGTCAGGGTGAGAAGCCTGCTCTAAGACCTAGCCTAATTGACAGCAACTGAAACTGACCAAAATTTAAGCACGACAAAAATAAACCAGGTGATATACTCCAGGCTACTGGGGCGATAATCCTATACCCGCGTGATACTTCGCCCAAAGCTAGGCGATACTTCTTAATACTGGCGGGCGATATACTCCAGGCAGGCTGGGCGATAGTCCGTCAGGGGTGAACTATCGCATGATATTTCTCTTCAAAGAGGGCGATATTTCTAGCATGCACGAAGTATCGCGCGATACTTCGCTTAACAGGGCGCGATACTGTTGCAGATTTATTTAACTCGTGACCAGAATTGTGTGAAATTTGCATTTTTGAGTTTGTTTGGTCAAAATTTCCAGTCTGAGGGTTGATATTTTTGATTTCAGTCACAGTATCAGTAGAATTTCGGTAGGTTTGCAAACAGCAAGGGATCAAAACATGGTCTCAAACACTTGAAACAAGGGCAAAAGCAACCTTGCCAAGACAAACACTTGTGATATCAAAATTAAAACAACACCCTATGAATGCTACCGATTGTTTGTATGTAAGAACGTTTGCACTGGTATCACACAATCAAAAACACTTCAAGCAAATCTATCCTAGAAAGTCAAGGCTCAATACTTACCAACTTAGCCCACAACTTGATGCCCCCTCGCCTCACACCAAGTGGTTACCCACAAGAGATGTTGGCTTTGTCATGGAAATGTCAAATGACACAACCAAAGGGACACATATGGTGAGTATCTTAAGGTGATCCGGGTAAACCACTTGGATCAATCCTTGCACTAAGAAGATAAGCAGCTAAAAGAGGGTGGCTTCTATCTAATGGTTCTTAATAAGGATTTCCGTTCACAACACTCCTCTTGCTCCTCATAAAGGACTAGGACCTTGCGGCCTCAAGAGTACCTTAAGCATTCTTGTTCAATGTTTTCCCCATGGTTGCAATCCCATGAGCTACTCACATCAAACGAAGACAAGTGTTATGTCTATCAAGGTTTTTGGTGTCCTTGATAGCCTTGAGATTATAGTGAGTTGGAATCACTTGCCACCAAGGAAAATGATGACAAGGTTGTCCCCACTTGAGTTGTTCCTCTTGATTGCTCAAGAGTAGGCCCGCTAAAAGATTCCTAAACTAAACAAAAATGGATCAAATCTTGAGGTTCAAGGTTTTTGATTCACCACAAGGGTGAAGAGCATACTCCCCTATCTCAAGAATCTCTCCCAAACACACCAAGCAAAGAGATTCAATTACTCCCTTGCTTCCAAAACCTTAAGATGGGTCAAGATTTTCTGATTCACCTAAAGGTGAAGAACATACTTCTCCTACCACCTCAAGATCCTTTTCACAAGGTATTAAGATTCCTAATACAATTAGTGAATGCCACAAATGAAAGGAAAGTAAATAACAAGCAAGAAATAAATTTTTATTTTTTTGTTTTTATGCTTGGGCAGCCCTGCAAAAACTTTTAGTAGCCCTCTTTGACATGCGTTTTTAGCAATTTTCAAGCAAAGGAGAGCACCTACA
>BSBK01006717.1:2845000-2872500 GCA_027943335.1 Chamaecyparis obtusa
ATAGAAAGATTTATCAAAGTATAACATTAGGTCCTCATCCGTAGAATTTATTTTTTCATATTTGACCTTTCTCAGTTGAGATCATTTGTTCATTGTCAAGTATTGAGATCATCTATTTTTATATCTAATTTTTACTTGGGATCATTTATCCATCTCCAAGTGGAAGAAAGATATCATTATCCAATCCAACATACAATTTGTTTGCAATATCATAGGACCTTTGTCTACATCAAGGTTGTCTTAAACCTTAATCAAAATCCCAAAATTAAATCAAATCCAAATCAAATATCAATCCCAAATTAATCATCCTTGAGACCCTTGTCCTCCTAATCAAAGTACAATTTCTCTTTCATTCAACTCTTTCCACTCCTTCATCGAGTCCATTATTTCTTCAATCTCTGGTTGCACTTGTATGGTCTCCACATGATCTGGAAAAACTACATTGGCCAACATGTTGCAACTTGATTCAAATAAGGGAGATAAGAATCCCCTTCTCAATATAGATTCGTTGATTGATAAATCTTCACAGATTGACATGGTTTATCAACAAGAAGATCCTTTTTCCAAGCACAACTCCACAAATAAAACAATTTATTTGAGACCCTTACAATGTCAAAATGGTGGAATAGATTATTAGAGCTAATTGAACAAATATTTTCTTAAATCTTGTCAATGATGGTGTTACCATCCCTAGGGACTTTGATGAGACCTTACTCTACAAAAATGTAACAAAAGATGGAGCTCCTTGATGCAGTGCAAGGCAGGAGAATCCCCGATGGAGATGTCCTAGCCCCCAGCAAATAACCACACAATAGAATATAATAACAATACAGAGATATAGATCCACACAATGCCAATACTCATAATAGAATCATCATATTTTCATCCAACATGCCCGGTTGTAAGGCCTTCCGGGTTACGGCCAAATACATTGCAATTACAATAGAAACTCCACAAGATCTCGCAAGATCCAAACCAAAACCCTAGCTAGCCCAGATCCACACACTGGTAGGAACCCCCAAGGAAGATCTAAACTTGTGCTCGCAAGCCCACCAAGCAATCTCCTTGTTTCCCAAGCCGCAGCTGCTAGCTCTCCTCAAAACTCGCTACACAGCCACCTCCTCTTCTCCCTGGTGGATGAATAATTGTCTCAAGACTTCCCCCAAAACCCCTACTTATACCAATCTAAGCCACAGGTCGGCCCTGAATATAAATTAAATACAAATACCGAAATTAAATGCCACAAGTCGGCCAACAACAACAATTAAATTCCCAAAATTGATGTCTTAGTAAAATCGCAATATCTCCTAGCTCCGGATGAATTAGAACTCGTGCTTTGAACCACAAGAAGAAATATAGGCCCTCTTCAATATCTGAAATTTTCAGCCTCTAACTCTTTGTGGAAAATTACTTATAAGGCCTGAAATAGGCACCAAAATCCCAAGCAAGGCCAAGCTCCTCCTAGGCCATGCTGAGAAACCAAGACCATTAAATACATCAAAACCAATTACCCAAGACCCAAGTAGGTTTACCAAACTCTACCAAACCCCTCACATATGAAAATAAGTCCACACAACTCCATCAAATCTCCCAAAAATGTAGGATAGCCAACTACCCTGGGATGCTCCTGCATCAGACTCCCCAGGTGCGAAAAGAAGTATGCCTCATACTTTGATTCCCGATGAAATATCCGCAACCATCTTCATCTTCACCAAAGGCTTCCAATCCAACTGGGACAATAGAACCAACATGCAAATCACCCAAATCTGCATCCATCTATCAACCACTAGAATCTCAACCATCCAATCAACATGCTCACTCCCAAGAACAAACTTAACATAGTGCTTCACCAACATTCTCTGTAGCTGATCACTACCAATAACAACAATATCCTCAAACATGAAATCCATGTCACCAACATGTAAGCTCAAATCCACAATAGGAGCAACATGTAAATCCTCAACCATGTCAACCACCAACAAGTCCACATCAGGAACATACAGATCCGTAGTATCATGTAGATCCTCAACCACATCAACAACTAGTGAATCCACACCAGCAACATCCATATCAACAACATCCATATCACCAACATATGGATCACCACCCTTAGCAACCTGATTATCCACGACCAAGTGCTCCACAATTTCCATGTCAGACTCAACCAACTGATCATGAAAACCAATCTCAATCACAGCATCAACAAGGTTAGGAAGCTCCATAGAAACATCCACAAGTTTCTCCACAGGTTCCACATCAGCCTCCACACACTGATCAACAAAACCAACTTCCATCTCGACCTTGCTATGCCCTCTTCTCTCTCGAACAAGTCTTCTAACCGGCCAAACAACTCGCTTCCTAATCGGTAGACTCCAGCTCCATGGTTTGAAGATCTCTTGAACTCTCTTACAAAATTTATCCAGAGATGGATCACTCTCAACCATCCCTTCCTTAACTTGATTATTCCATCTAGCTTCCAACCGAGCACAAGTCTTTGAAATATTCTTCTCCACCACATCATGGAGTTTTGCAATCATCTCAGGGTCCAATCTTCTTAGAGCCATCTTCTAAGATCTTCGCAAACCTTCTGCAGCAAATCACCAACTAGATCCAACCTTCAACCAGGTCCTAGTGCAAACTACCTCACATTCGGCGCTCTGTCCACACACTCAGGAACAACCTTCACTCTGAAAAACTCCACCCAAGGTCTTAGTGCAAATTGCCTCCCATTCGACACTCTGTCCACACACTCAGGAACAACCTAGCTCTGATACCACTTGATGCAGTGCAAGGCAGGAGAATCCCCGATGGAGATGTCCTAGCCCCCAGTAAATAACCACACAATCGAATATAATAACAATACAAAGATATAGATCCACACAATGCCAATACTCATAATAGAATCATCATATTTTCATCCAACATGCCCGGCTGTAAGGCCTTCCAGGTTACGGCCAAATACATTGCAATTACAATAGAAACTCCACAAGATCTCGCAAGATCCAAACCAAAACCCTAGCTAGCCCAGATCCACACACTGGTAGGAACCCCCAAGGAAGATCTAAACTTGTGCTCGCAAGCCCACCAAGCAATCTCCTTGTTTCCCAAGCCGCAGCTACTAGCTCTCCTCAAAACTCGCTACACAGCCACCTCCTCTTCTCCCTGGTGGATGAATAATTGTCTCAAGACTTCCCCCACAACCCCTACTTATACCAATCTAAGCCACAGGTCGGCCCTGAATATAAATTAAATACAAATACCGAAATTAAATGCCACAAGTCGGCCAACAACAACAATTAAATTCCCAAAATTGATGTCTTAGTAAAATCGCAATATCTCCTAGCTCCGGATGAATTAGAACTCGTGCTTTGAACCGCAAGAAGAAATATAGGCCCTCTTCAATCTCTGAAATTTTCAGCCTCTAACTATTTGTGGAAAATTACTTATAAGGCCTGAAATAGGCACCAAAATCCCAAGCAAGGCCAAGCTCCTCCTAGGCCATGCTGAGAAACCAAGACCATTAAATACATCAAAACCAATTACCTAAGACCCAAGTAGGTTTACCAAACTCTACCAAACCCCTCACATATGAAAATAAGTCCACACAACTCCATCAAATCTCCCAAACATGCAGGATAGCCAACTACCCTGGGATGCTCCTGCATCACTCCTATCCCACAAGCTCTTGTTGAACCTTAAACATCACTAGGAAGAGATAAGGCACCTATGATACATCTTCCGCACCTAAACTAACTTCCTAGCCACAAAATTTTCAGTTGACTAAAGAACACATCCAACAAATCATTAGTGTGTTACCCAATACCATGTCACATAATAACACTCCACCTACCACATTAACTAGCACTGGTATGAGTTTCTTCAACATTGAAAAAACATCTCTTCCCCCACCTATTTCTTCAAAACTGACTCCTCAATTTACCCAATCCTTTCTTCAAAACCCATCTTATGTGTTGAAAACTTCATTTCCACCAACATCATCATCATATCAACACATGCCTCCTTCTCCTCCTCCTTTTAATCCATCATCAACAATCAACCAAACCAAATTTGGAGGAGGACAAAATCAAACTCCCTTGACACATATAAATGCTCCCAACCTATCACAACAATTAAATGAACTAAGGAGCTTTGTTCAAGGACTCGCACACAAGGGTAAGAAGGAGTTCTCTTTGAAGAGATATTCCCCTTTCCCTTTGATAGATCTATCAGCATGGTACATTTTCTCGCAACTTTTGAGATACCCAAGTTTGACAAATACTTGGGAGATAAATGTCTAATACAACATTTCAAAGAGTTCTATGTGGCATGTTAGGAAGTTGTGTACAATGCGGACTACTTGAAGTGACTCTTCATTATGAACCTTGGTGGCCCTTCCCTCAAATGGTTGATGAATATTCCTCATGGGTCCATAAATTATTTTTTAGAGCTAGCAAAAAAATTTGTCGACCAATACTCATATAACATTGAACACCAAGAGTCATTGAGTGACCTTTTCAATACTAAACAAAGAAACGGTGAGATCTTTGCTCACCTCTTACAAAGGTGGAGACACCTTGCGAATTACATGACTTGGAAGATACCAGACTCCCACCTCATTGACATTTTTACTAAAAATATGGTATTTGAGATGTCCTTCCAAATGAAGATGGCATCTCCCAAGGACTTTGAAACCTTAGTCAAGAAAGGAAAGAACATAGAGGATGGACTCTTGCAAAAAGATGCCATTAAACACTACACTATGTCATCATCGGGAAACAATAGAAATAAAAATGAGAAGCCTAAGTTTTTGTCCAAGAACAAAGGTGTTAAAAATGATATAGTTAATGATGTCAAACATGTTCAACCTATCCAAGGTACAAATAATAATCAAGGTAATCGTAATTAGAATAACAATAATCAGAATTGCAACCAAAACAATAACAATTAGAACCACAATTGGCATAACAAAAATAGTCAACAATAGAACAATCAATGATAATCACATAATCAGTCCCATCTTTTTCCATGTAACAAAAACAATAGAAAAAAAAATGAAAGTAACAATAACAGTAACAAAAATTACAATCACAACAATGATTGCAAACATCAATTCACTACACTTCAAGAACCTTTGGATGTCATTTTCAAAAGATTCGTAGATCAAAACATGATGGTGTTTCCCAACACATGAAACTTTTACGACAATCAACCTAAGCCACATTGGTACAAAGACATCAAGTATTGTGATTATCATCGTATCCAAGGACATGACACTAAGAAATGCATGAAACTTAAGCACTTTATCCAGGATCTCATAGATGATAGACAAAATTGAAGTTGAAGGAAACCCATCATCTACAAATGCAAAGCTAAAGATATATGAAAAACCCTTCCCTGATCACAATAATAACACCAATAAAGCCTCAACCTCCAACGTAATCATGTATGACTACACAACCAACTACATCACATGCTTTGATGTGTTGTGTGTAAAGATAGATACCAATGATGTTTGTCATTTTGACTCACTATGTGGCTGCATTGAAGTAGTTGATACTCATGTTAACATGATTCAACTTAAGGTTGCAGATTGCAATGCTACCACCTGTAGGGGAATAGTCATTGTGCAAGCTTCTACTTCCACTAATCCACCAACTCAAAATGTACTAGTTGCACCATCCACTTCAACTCGACCTGCATCCCACTATGACATCCTTTCACAATTAGGGAAGACTCCTGCACAAATATCCATTTTTTAGCTTCTCACCACCTCACCTTTACATAAAAACATCCTTGAGACTGCTCTTTCAGAGTCTCATGTTCCTAAACAATGTGTCCCAATTCATAGCTATGATTAGAAATCTTACAACCCAACATCACCTTGTCTTCACAGACAAATATTTTCATGCTCCAAACACCCATCATAACATGTCACTCCACATTGAAGTCCTAATCCAGTGACACAAAGTAAAAAGAGTCCTTATAGATAATGGATATGGTTTAAATCTTTGTACATTAAAAATAATCTATTTATCGGTACTCCCTAAAGATCTCCTAGATATCATAAAGAGAATCACAATAAAGGCATATGATGCATATGATGAACAAGAAAGAGAATCAAAGGGGATGACCATGCTCCCACTTCAGGTTGGGATAAATTTGATTAAAATAGAATGCCATGTCCTCAACTTGGATTTACCTTACAATATATTGCTTGGTAGACCCTGTTGGAGTGATTTTTAGGTTTTTCTGAGAGGTCTCATTTCTAGTCTTTCTAGCATCAAAATCCTACCTATGTATCATTTCCCTATATGACTTTGCAAGAAATTATCCTTGAAATCCAAGTGCCAAGTTAACTAGGTGCAAAATGCCTACATACCCATGCCCTAGTTTCCTTTTGTCCTCGATGGGGTTTTAATTTTTTGAAAAATACCGTAAGTGTTCCCTAGACGTTCTATTTTCTTGTTAATTTTTTGGGCACTTAAAACTTTCATATGTGCATGTGGTCATTCGTTATCCTTAGAGTTCATTGAGTCTCGTAATAAACTTGTTAAGTCCTCTTTCATTCAGTGAACAAGCGAAAAAGCCTTGGATTTCATTTTGTTTTCTTCAATAGCATGATCGCCAGTTAAGGCAGTGGTTAGTGATTTCTTTCAGTGATTCAATGATAGTGTCTTCGCTCAATCGCATGATTCCTAGTAGTTTTCCATAAACATCAAGTGACTCAGTGTAGCGGTTATCACCTGTTCGCTTGATCTAATGGTGAAGTTCCAAAAATTTGAGTGACTCAGTGATGATCATTGATGAAATCCAAGATTGACAGTTGCTATCAAATTTCAGAATAAAGGTTGCAGTTAGTAAAGAATTTGGTGATTCAACGACAAGGTTACAAAAGGTTTATTTTCTATTCAGTCGCGAATTCTCTGAATTTTTTATAGTTAAGACAATTTGTTTGGCAATTCAGTGAACAAGGAATTTTCTTAATCACGTAAAGCTGGTCATTAGTGACAAAACATCCTATGACTAGGCAACTAAAGGCATTCACCTGATCATGTGATCTAGTGGTTAAGTCTCAAAACTTTCAGTGATTCAGCAAGGGTCGTTGATAATGATAAAGATCAACGGATAGTGTTTAATCACATGATGTAACTGAGTTTAATAAGATTTTCTAGTGACTTGGTGATGAAGGCATTTCACTGAATCACGTGACATAACTGGAGTTAGTAGTAATATCTAGCGATGATGCGAATACAGTTGTCGCTAGATCACTTAATCAAGCTTGAGTTAGATGAAACATTTTGAGATTGTGTGAATATAGTGTTCGTAGAATCACATAATATAACCGAGGTTAAGCTAAATATCTAGAGATTGCATGAAAACTTCATTCGCTCATTCGCAAGAAATAACCACAGTTAAGCAAGATATTTTGAGATCATGCGAAAGGCTTCAGTCGCTGAATCACCAGATTAAGCTAGGTTAAAGTTCTCATAAATAAAAGAGAAAAGAGTTGTTATGTGGAAAGGTACTCTACTAGGATGGAAAAGGTGAGAAAGCTAGCCAATCAAATCATAATTGAGGATTTTGTCAGTACTCGAAGGTTTTGAAGAGATGACACAATAATTATTCCTTCTACTTTTTTCCAAATTTTAAAATACTAACTGTCAACATCCCACATTATGGCTAGCTCTGTTTTAAATTTGGTGTTATGTAGAGTTGAATGTTGAGATGACTAAGGGAAGATTTGCAGTGATCTTGATAGTTCCAATGCATTAAATGATCAATGTTATATAGATAGGACATTCATGCATTTAACACTTAACAGTTTTAAGAAAGTAATTGAGAATTTCGAAGCTATTGCAGTGTGTGTTTGAGAAAAATGAATTCACATAATTTAGAGGTATCAGAAGGTGAAAATGAGTCAACCATAATCAAGCCGAGCATAAAGGGAAGCCAAATTTCTCAGAAGAGTTTGTCAAATTGCTCCTAGGATCGAATCAAAATAAAAAGGTTAGTGATGAAGTCTTTCTTGACTATATGGTACATTGTAGGGATCCTGTTACTCCTTCATGTTCTTCCTACATGTTATTCAACTACTTCTATAATCCATTCCAAAGCTATCCCCATTTGCAATGCATGGGTTTTA
Organism: Chamaecyparis obtusa; assembly: GCA_027943335.1. Taxonomy (NCBI): domain Eukaryota; kingdom Viridiplantae; phylum Streptophyta; class Pinopsida; order Cupressales; family Cupressaceae; genus Chamaecyparis; species Chamaecyparis obtusa. Next base: position 2,853,144 of record BSBK01006717.1, read on the forward strand.
GGCATGGCTAAGTTAATTGTTCCTAATGTCTTCCTAGATGTCGACCTCATAATTGAGTTAGCTAGGCTTTATGACCCCATCTAAAAAACCATTAGAAAAAGTGACTAATCAGCCTTAGTAACTTTGGATAGAGGATCTTTCATGAAAGCTTTTGATTTATATGCTTCATCTTCCACAAAGATAGACCTAAGGAAAGAAAAGGAGAAATATGCAAGCCAATTGGGACTTGTAAGAAGCCAGATTGCCTGACATATGCCTAGAACTGGCAAATATGTTACCCCTCTCCCAACACATATGAATGCTCCCTATGAGTATAAAGCCCTCAATTTCTGTATGAAATATCTAGCCTATGGGTTGTCTAGAGTTTTAGGGATGGATGGATATGCAAAGATGATGCTAGTAGATATCCTGATGATTATCCTGGACATCTAGAACTCACATGAAAATACAAATTATGATTACATTCAATATGTAATCGACATAATTCATGAAGGCTTGATGATGATTAAACAAGACAAGAAGCCAGTAAGGTTCATGCATTATTCCCTCTTAATGCATTTGATTCTATACTTCAATTTTAACAGTTTGGATATGCACATGCTAAGGCCTGGGATAATGTTTGAGGGACAACCCAATCCAGTGCACTATTGGTTGAGGTTATGGAATTATACTTCAAATGAAAATGAATTATGTGCTTTCAAAAATTGGATAGTTTTGCCAATTTTGAGGTTGTTGGGAACCAATATAACAAGGCTACCAATTAGGTTTTTAAGGCTTCTTAGGCCCCAACAGTATGTTGATAAATGGCAAGCATGCCATAATTGGGGTGACTTTTACTTGGGCAATAATTTCACACTAATCAGAGTATATGGATGCCCATAGCCCCCACACATACTCCCAAATTATGTGCCTCCAAGAATTGCCCAATTAGAATTCATTTGGAAATTAATATGGACTGATAAGGAGCACTTGGATCCACATAAGAAAGGAACTTTTACTCCATGACAGTTCAGGATAGGTAACTTCTTGATTGGTAAAAGGGCATTACCTCAGTTCACCACATGGATGAATCATTTCAAGATGATTTCTGGTATTTGCAGGTATGTGGATTCTAAAATTTTTATTAGGAATGCTAGAATGACACTAATCCCCAAAATTGGTACTGAATAGTGGTAATTTGGAATCACCACTATTTGTGTATGTGTGTGGGGAAAATGTAAGATTCACTCTTAAATCCAAATTCCCAAAGGAGAGATCTAATTTGATCAACCAAGAGGTTAATACACAATCGAATCAATCTATGAAGAATATGAAAGAGAGAGAGAAACCCTATACTTCCCTATAGTTGGATTAAGCTTGAAATCTAAAATAATTGAAGTGCAAATACTAACCTTGAATTAGGGAAGATTTGGAAAATGCTGAATTCTGGCTTCTGTATGAACTTTCTGAAGATTTTGTCATCTATTCTAGAATGGAAATGTCGAGGCAGACAAAACCCAAAAATCTTTTCTCCAAATTCACACAGGTCAACTTTGACCTTTTAAAAGGTCAAAGACCACATTATTTATTTAAAGTTTGATTTTGATTCCGTTCGCAGATCCTGAAAGATTGTCGAAAAGGGTATCCAAATTCACTCTCAGATCTAAGATTCCACACCTGTGCCTACAAGAAAAATGGTTTTATTATTTGTTTGGAGGGGTTTGCCTTGGTCAAACCCCAGTTTGGAATCAACCTTAATATTGAAATTGAAATAGGAGAATGCTAGCAAGTAGTAGAAATGAATCTAACAATGAAGCTATGCAATTCAATAGATATGCTAATGTATTTGGAATGTAATCAAATATATTGATATGAAAGCTTGAACATAACATGATCAAACCTCCATGATTGTATGCTTGAAATCCACCTTGAGGAAACAATGATATGGATCTTGAAGATGAACAAAGGATATTGAAGGAAGATCACACCACCATGGTGGTTAGATCTAGGGCTTGAATGATAGATCTTGAATGCTTGAGCCAAATCCCTTCAATAGCTTGAATTCTTGAATCCTTGATCTTTAATGGAGAACTTGGATGAAGAATAAGACTTGAATACTTGAATGAATGCTTGCTTGATCACCTTGAGAACTTGAGAGCTTGATTGCCAAAACTTGATGATGAAAGTGAGAGAGGAAGGCCTCCTTTTATAGTGATCTAGAGCACACTCCTCTAGATGGTCCATCTTGGAGAATTAAATCCCAATTAGGTCCTAATCTTTAGAAAATATACCTTGATTAAATACAATTAAAGGATTTACCATTTTGAAACCCGAAACAGCCGACCCGGAGGCGGGAAATAATTATCCCAAAAGCTAAATTACCGGGAAATGAGAATTTGAAATCTTGGCAAGAAAAATTCAAGGTCAAGGTCAACCCTGACCTAGTTAGGGTTGAGGTCGACTTTGACCTCAGACCCTAACTTGGCCAAATTCTGCAACAAGGGTCCCAGAGATGCTAGAAACTTAGAAATTATTGTCTGAATAGGACCCAGTGTCAGGAATAGATAGAAAATCCTCAGAATGATATGATGAAGGACTAGGAGGTCTCATTTCTAAATCCTACCTAGAAAATGGAGCCATGGAAGAGATAAAATAAGGAAATTCCTTAAGACCTTAACCCTAATTTCACTTAGAATGAAGAAATCAAGTGCAGAGAAGAAGTGGAAGACAACGGAGAATGCAAAGATGTCAATCATGACCCTAAACCACTTACTCGAAGGGCTAAATGCTCTTAACATGGAAGGGCTTCCATTTTAAGATGATACAGGTACACTCAGGGAGCATGAGGGGTGTGATGAAGAGGATGTAATAAGAAATATAATGGATGAAGATGAGATTGGTAAGAGCCTTACCAAATTTTATGACCTTTTAAAATTAGAGGCTCAAGTCAGAAAGGCTAAAATTGCCTTTGGAGGTTTCTTCCCTGACCTTCCATATCTGAAGAGAATTGATAGAATGGTAGAAATGGATGGTACTCTATCTAGTCAGTTAGAAGGCCAACTTGAAGAGAAATTGGAAGTAGGAAAAGATTACCCTTCTTTTGACTATGAAGAGTCTATTGATGAATCACAAGAAGGTGATAGTCCACCCCAAGCCAATGAACCCCCTGTCATTGATGTAAGTCAAGATTCACCTAAGGCAGAGGATGTCTCTGAGCCTCCACAGAAGAGACAAAGACTTGAGGAAGGTGGTCCCTCAAAATAAAAGAAATAGAAGAAAGGGATAGACAGGGTTGTAGCCTTAGTGCCTAGTGATACATCATATCATCACCATTTGAGGAAAACCATCAAAGAAGGAAAGAAGGTGGCCACACAAAAAGAAGTGGAGTTGCCCCTACTTCTTGCTAAGGATGAAAGGGAAATATATCAAGATGAACTTCTTAGTGATGATCAGTCCATCAAAAGTGAAGAATTTAAGAACTTCCTGATATGGAGGAAGCAACAGGAGGTTGCTGAAACACTACCTAAGGGCACTGACCCAGATGATGAAGCATTGAAGGCCTTGGCAACATATGATCCAAAATTAGAGACCATTACTATGGAAGAAGCTAGGAAACTGGTCAAATCCAGCAGGATGCTCCTTGTGCCAGGATGGGATCTAACATCAGCCTTCATAACTGATCAAATTAGAAGGCAACCTGAGGGCAATATTTCCCATGAAACCCAGGTTGGTGATATGATCAAAGGATGTGGGTATAGCCCCAAGTCATAGGCTCTAGCAATGTGGTCACTTGCACCAAGAACTCAAAAACCTTCCCTAGTTAGTGTAGATGAAAAAATAGAGAGGAATCAGATCATCTGGACTGTCCAAAACACTAGTGATCTGGAGGTGTCTAAAGTAGTGACCCATTTTACACATCCGAATGAATCTAAGATAGTTCAACTATCAAATAGGTATGAAAAATTATTTGAAAATAAAATGACCATAGAAAATGACAGAGATAGAGGACTAATGAAGATAAAGGCATTAGAAGATGAGCTTGAAGAAGAAAAAGCTAAACTTGAAGAGGCCTCTAAGGCAACTCCTCCTTCAATCCTAAAAATTGAAGCTACAATCCAATCAGTGGTAGAATTTCCTATTGAATTGGAAGAAGAATCAGAAAAGGACAAGTTGGATCTGGCCCTAAAGGCCCTCTCTAGCATCATACAATACATGTGTGAAGTGATAAAAGGTAAAATGGATTCAGTCCATAATTCTTACTTTATGCTACAGAAGACTAATGAAAGTATCAGGGATGCTATGGCTACCCTAGAGCCATTGTTCAATATGTGGTCTACTAGAGGGCCTCTTTTTGAGAAACTTGAGTTATTGCAACCTCATAGGATAGATATTCCATAATCAATTATTGCGGTGGGAGAGAAGATAGAGAAAATTGGTACAACTTGGGGATTCTTCAAGGATAAGGAAAATCAGGTATAAGCCAAAATGAATATGTTTGGTCTGTACTTTAGCAATTTCCTCCCTCCAATTTTCACAAATGATGGTAACATCATAGAAATTGAGGAGTGGAAGTCAAATATGAGTCAGTTGGTGACTAGGTAGGAGGCCTTTTTGAATAATGATGGATCCTTAGATATTGATAGGTTCAACAACATTTTGGATGACATGTTCAAAATTGAAAATGAATGTACCAAATTTGTTGTTGACACAAAGGCCATCACTAACTCGAGATGGGATAAGCAGGTCAAGCTTTTACATAGCCTAAAGATGTACACCTGGCCATCAGAAGAAGAGGTTTATGCATGGGACAAAGGCACTAAACCTAAGAAGAAGAAACCAACATAAATTGATGTAGAAGAAATAGAAGAGGAGTGAATTACAACATTGCACCTGATCTATGAGCAGAGGGAGAGTAATTATTATAAAGAGGATTATGTAGGTTAGCCGGATGGCGGTCATCATTCACACAATAAATTTTTGCAGTTACTCTGAATACCAATAGATAAAGGTGCCACTCAAAGGGATTCACTATGAGAAGAAACACTTTTCTAGTGCCATTTCCCCCTTTTTTCTATTCAATTTAAATATATATTGTATTCTAGTGTAAGTCACTGTCTAGGCCATCTGAAGCTTGTTGCATCTTTTTTTGAAGGATTCCAAGATGGCTAGTGTATATATAGTTGGTTCTAGATGTTTGTAAGTGGTGGTGAAAAACTTATTGTAATAGAAGTTTTTGCATTAGTGTTTGAATTTTGAGAAATCTTAGTCTTTGAATGTCTTGATACAGAAGATTTATCAATGAGAATATACTGAAATTCCTTGTATATGATTTTTTGTCTTCATGTATGAATTTGAATTTCTTTATGTGTTAAATCTATAAGGCATTTTTGATATCATCTACAAGGTAGATAGTGGGGTTAAATCTTAAGTTTCTTTCAAGGGAAGTGTGAATCGTAGGTGAGGTCTCAGAGAATTCATAAATTCTGCAAGAATCTGATGATAAGTATATATGATCGAAAGGATGATTTGTAAGGCATTTTATCTGAGCTTTGGGGTTATTTGACTTCAAGGTTTTTTGTAGATGTGTGTTTTAGTTGACTCTGATGCCCTAGGATTTGGCACTAGTCATTGCTTAAGTACATATTTTTCACCATCAATCAAGATGAATAATGATTTATTTTAAATTTTTGTCAGAAGTTATATGTTCATGTATGTATCAAGCATACAGATAACTATTGTGATTTTTAAAGAATTAAATCTGATAGGTATACCCATCTGTAGCTGAAAGCTCAAAGTAAAGAAAGATTCAGATCCTTAATACCTTAGTGTTTATTATTGACAGATGTATCTATTGGGACTACTAGAGTTAAGTATCAGAGGTTTTCTAATTAAGTTTTGATCATCTATAGTTTTAAACACTAACAAACCCTAGATACACGCTATTTTAGGTGTTCCATATACTTATCATCAATGCCTAAAACTCCCTCACCAAGGAAGGGAAGTCACTATTCCTAGAGATCCCCAACCATTTGAATACTATAAAAGTTTAGAAGGTTATCAAACAAATTTTTTTCCTCTGAGTGAATTTGAAAAGATTGATCCAAATTATTCCACAAAAAAATCATAAAAACCTTCTACAAGTGAACGATCTAAGATGAATCTAGAAACAAACAAAGGAAAAGATAAGATTGATGAGGACACAAATCTTGACACAGAGAAAAAGGTTACATTTACAAACACTGGTATTTGAGAGTATAAGTTTGAAAGTGCCTTGTGCATTGGACAACTACCACTTTCCCTATGATCTTATGGTAAACCTTCCCAACACTTTCCCAAGAAAGATAAGGATACTATATAGTGCAAGACAAAAACCTTTGATAATTGGGGTTCTCTTGGAGATGAACATATGGAGTCCAACATCCTTGACTGGCTCTACAAATATGGTAAAAATGATCCTATGGAAATTCCTAAAGTTAAATATATCAAGGCTCCTCCCATTGTTGAAAACATGGGATAACATAGTATTGGCCTTGGTGCAAACAAAAATGGAATAAGAAATCCCCTTGAAGCAACAAGCTACCCCTGAGGAAAGGGATTTGGATCCCTCAGACCCAAAGCAACCTTTACTGATGACTATTGTTTTGTAGAAAATGACTCTGATAACAGTGAAGAGGAATTCTTCAAAGTACCTTTTCAATACATAGAAGATGACCTTGATAAATATTTCCAAACCATAACAGTCATTGACCTTACCTTCCCTGACATTTCCCTCGTAAACCCCAATGTGATAGACTAGGACCTACAAGACTCACCACTAGTTCTAGATATTTGCAAAATAGATGAGGTAGTATTGGCCCTCTTTGGCCTATGAGATCTCCAAGATTACGAGAATGAGATAGAATACAACCATCAAGCCTATTTTGGTAGCCAAGTCAATTATCTTAGTCATAAAAGTAAAAAACAAAATAAAAATAATTTTTTTAATAAAATTTCCTCTCGTGAAAACCCCTCTAGGCCGCCTTTGGATTGAGAAAAAGAGAAAATAAGACACATCTTTTAGTGAAAACCTCCTTGAGGCTCCTGTAGAGGGAGAAGTTGACTTTCCCTTCATGACACTACCACCTGAAAAGTCTTCTATTTTGATCGAGAAAACCATTGAAGTAAATATGGGTACCACTAAGAATCTTAAGATAACCTACATTATAGCTAGTCTAAATGAGCAAGAATGCCAACATATGACTGATTTCCTTTGAAAGATACAAATCAATTTTGCATGGACTTATAAGGACATGCATGGAATAGATACAAACCTTTTTGTACACCACCTTAAAATTGATCCTAAAGAAAAACCAGTGAAGCAAAAGTTATGCAAGATACACCCTCAAGTTGTACTCTTGGTGAAAGCAAAATTGCAGAAAGTGTTAGATGCTAGGTTCATGTATCTGATTGACTATCTTGAATGGGTTTCTAATATTTTACTAGTAGGTAAAGCTATTGGGGGCATCTATATATGTTCATATTTTTGAGATCTTAATCTTGCATGTCCCAAGGATGATTTTCCACTCCCCAACATAGACATTATAGTGGATTTGACTGTCAGGCATGAAATGTTATCCCTCCTGGATGGATTTTTAGGATATAATCAAATCAAAATTGTAGTAGAATATCAACATAAAACAACATTTACTACCCCTTGGAGTACATTATATTACTAGGTCATGCCTTTTGGCCTTAAGAATGTTGGCACCATATATCAACGTGTAATGACAATAATATTTCATGAACTTATGCATGTAATCATGGAAGACTATGTAGATGACATCTTAGAAAAATCAAAGACACATGACTCATATATTGCTATCCTTACCACCATCTTTGAAAGATTGGAGAAGTACAAGGTACAATAGAATCCTAATAAATGTGTCTTTGGTGTGCATTCAAGGAAACTACTCGATTACATTATGTCCAAAAGAGGTATTGAGGTAGACCCCAAGAAAGTGAAAGCTATCTTTGATATTCCTCCTCCCACTACATTGAAGCATCTCCATATCTTGCAAGGAAGGTTACAGTCTATCAGAAGATTTGTTTCACAACTTGCAAATAAGGTCCATCCTTTCTCACATCTCTTATGAAAAGACGTTAGGTTCCTTTAGGATTTCCTTTGTCAGAAGGCTTTTGAATAATTAAAGAAATATCTCTCCAATCCACCAGTGTTTCTCCTTCCTATCCTATTCCAACCTTTGATCTTGTATATTTTAGCCACTATAGTTGCACTAGGCTCCCTCCTAGCATAATTAGATGAAAATGGAAAGGACCTTGCTATTTACTATCTTAACAGAACAATGGTTGGTTATGAGTTGAGTTATTTAGCTATTGGGAGAGATTTCTTGGTTGTAGTTTTATTTACATATAAACTATGTCATTACATGATCAATCATATAACTCAGCTCATTCCCATGGTGGATCCCTTGAAGTATCTACTATCCAAAGTTGCACTCACTGTCCATGCTGCTAAGTCAGTTATGATCATAAGTGAATTTACCATTGTCTGTGTAGACCGTAAGGCTATCAAAGGACAAGTTATAGAAGATAAAATGGAAGAAGCTCCTCTCCTTGGAGAACATCCTATTATCACTAACTTTCCAAATGAATCAATAATGACTGTCTCACCTAGTATGTAGTGGAAGATATATTTTGATGGCTGTTTCACGTAGAATGGATCTAGGGTAGGAATCTTGTTTGTTACACCTCAAAGAGACCTCAGTCCAAAATATTAAAAAATCTTCTTCTCTTGTACAAATAACATTGCTAAGTACAAAGCCTTGGTAAAATGACTTCATTAGGATATTTGTTCGAAAATCATAAACTTGGTTGTTTTTATGGGTCTCAGTTAATCATTAGAAAGTGACAGATGATACTAGACTAAGGATGACAAGCTACTACCCTATCACAAAACAATAGAGGATCTTAAACAAAATTTTTTAGCTAACTGTTTGTTGTTATACTAAAAGACCAGTTTATAATCTATCCCCACAAATTTGTGGGGGGCGACTCTGAAATCTGTGTTTACTAGTTGCTAGTTTAACATAAAGAAAATTGTGAAAGTATCTTGTCAAAGTTATCATGAGTCAACAAAGATACACCAGGTCATACTATAAGGATCACCTAGAGAGTAATATAGGTGATGAGCTCCATACACCTAGTAGAAAGAAATAGTCTAAAAGAGGCAAGTTTAACCACAATTCCCCTAGACCATCTAATGAGCATGTCTTGACACCTATCCCAAAAATGGTTCCCTCTTTTTTTGAAAATCTTGTGTTTCTTAGAAGAATGAACCTTGAGTTAGTTAGTCCTCCTCAAGAAGATGAATTCATAGATGTGGGATTCTTTCCTGCACGTGAAATTTTAGACCAAATAGGAGATACCTTTGTTGTTGAGACTATTTCTCATGATTCTGAGAAGTTACGAGAAGAAGTTATGGCTTTAAGGAAAAAGGAGCGGGAGCAATTATTGCAAATTGCAAAGAAAAGAAACAGAAGAAAGGGACAGACAGGGTTGCAGCCTTAGTGCCTGGTGATACACCATATCATCACCATTTGAGGAAAACCATCAGAGAAGGAAAGAAGGTGGCCACACAAGAAGAAGTGGAGTTGCCCCTTTTGCTAGGTAAGGATGAAAGGGAAATATATCAAGATGAACTTCTTAGTGATGATCAGTTCATCAAAAGTGAAGAATTTAAGAACTTCCTAATATGGAGGAAGCAACATGAGGTTGCTAAAACACTACCTAAGGGAACTGACCTAGATGGTGAAGCATTGAATGCCTTGGTAGCATATGATCTAGAATCAAAGACCATTACCATGGAAGAAGATAGGAAACTGGTTAAATCTAGTGGGATGCTCCTTGTGCCAGGATGGGATCTAAAATTAACCTTCATAATTGATCAAATTAGAAGGCAACTTGAGGGAAATATTTCCCATGAAACCCAGGTTGGTGATATGATCAAAGGATGTGGGTATAGCCCCAAGTCATAGGCTCTAGTGGTCACTTGCACCAAGAACTCAAAAACCTTCCCGAGTCGATGTAGATGAAAAAATGGAGGGGAATAATATCATCTAGACTATCCAAAACACCAGTGATCTAGAGGTGTCTAAAGCAGTGAACCATTTTGCATATCTGAATGAATCTAAGATAGTTCAACTGTCAAATAGGTATGCAAAATTATTTGAAAATAAAATGACCATAGCAAATGACAAAGACAGAGGACTAATGAAGATAAAGGCATTAGAAGATGAGCTTGAAGAAGCAAAAGCTAAACTTTAAGAGGCCTCTAAGGAAACTCCTCCTCCAATCCTACAAATTGAAGCTGCAGTCCAACTAGTGACAAAATTTCTTGTTGAATTGGTAGAAGAATCAGAAAAGGACAAGTTGGATCTGGCCCTGAAGGCCCTCTCTAGCATCATACTGATGCAACAACATCTTGGGTCCTTGGCAATTTGATGTCACCAAAAATATATTTGAGTTTGTCTATGTTGCTCGTTTCCTTCTTTGACCAATTTGGTCGGTAGTTGGTCGGTTTCCTTTGGTTACCAAGGATGGTTGGTTATCTCTTGGGCGATCGGTTGTTTCTCTAGCACTCGGTGATGCTTGCCTATTACTCAGTCATCCTTGCTTACTAAGTAGTTTATTTTGAGTTTCTATTGAGGCCGACTTGTGCATTGATTATGGGTCATGGATTTAATGTTGTAATCAATCATTGGGAAGCATGTGGTCCCAGATCTAACCATTCCTTCTATTGATTGTGGATTTGAAGGCTGAATCAGTTTGGTAGCCTCTTGTATAAGTATAGTTGTTTGGTTAGAGTTTAGGAAGCAGTTTTGGGTAGAAGATAGAAGATAGTAGAACTAAGATTTTTGGAAAATCCTCACATGTTTGAGGACTTCTATAATTCATTATAATATCTAGCCCTAACTGGAAAGGCCTTATAGCCTAACATGTATGAATCAATTTGAAAGAAGTTAATATATGAATGATCCTGCTTTCTCTCTCTCACTATATGCTTATTGTAGCTTCTGCGAGTTGTGGAGAAGGTTGGATTTGTAGGGTATGCCATCATTTGGCCCCTCTGATCTTGCCCTTACATCAGGTGGTATCAGAGTGAGGTGAGATCTGGATCTATGTCTGTGGATCTAGGTTTGTAGGTTCCTTCTTATGAAGCCCTAGTTGAATTGTTGTGGGGTGGCAGATTGTGATCTGACTTTCAATTGTAGAGGGTTCCAAGATGGTTCATGGGAGGGGAGAAGCAAATCCAGGATTGGCAGGCATGTTGAGACAACTTGCTGCTAGGTTAGAAGTTGTTGAAATAGCCCAGAGAAGAGGTATACATCTTGAAGATGTTAGTGATGATGAAGTTGAAGTGGAACAAGGTGAAGCAAAACCTACACCTGTGATGGATCAGGGTGAGGAAAGATTCTTGAAGGCTTTTCCAAGCTTGAAGTCAACACCACATTTCAATCCTCCTGAATATAGTGGGAAATTGGATTATGATTAACTGATAGACTGGATCACCGAGATGGAAAAATATTTTGAGTATGAAAATGTATCTAAAGAGAAGAAGGTGAAGATTGCAGGCACCAAGTTGAAAGGTCATGCATCCTTATGGTGTGAGCATCTGCAATTGGATCGAAAGAAGAAAGGAAAAGACAAAATCAAGGTATGGAATAAAATGGTGAATAAGTTGAAAGGAAATTTCTTACCTTGTGATGATCAAATTAACCTGGTTAGGTGAATGCAAAGTCTAAAGCAAAAAGATAGCTCGGTAAAAGAGTATATTGATTAATTCTATATACTAGATATCAGATCTAGACATGATGAGGATGATGTGGAAAGAATTGCTAGATACCTGAATGGTTTGAGAGTTTCCATCCAAGAGGAAATCAGTTTGGTCAAGTTGGAGAACATTGAAGAGGCTTATCAATTTGCATTGAAGGCCGAGGAGAAATTGAACAAGAGACATGAACAGAGACAAAGAGGTTGAGGTGGTAGATTCCCTAGAGGAAGAGGTAGATCCTATGGTGAAAATAGTAGATCTGAACCTGAAAAGACAAATCTGGACAAAGGCAAGACCGAGTGGAAAGGTGAAAGTTCATCTAGAGGCAAAGGCAGTAACTACTGAGCTGGTTATAGTAGAGGCAATTTCTGAGCAACTTGTTACAATTGTGGAGAAGAAGGACATAGATCTTTTTAATGTACACATGCTAGTAAGAAGGCTAGTAGTAGTAGAAATTCTTTGGTGTAAGAAGAGTCACCGAATGAACCAGAGAAGGAAAATGACTTGATGGTAAGGAGAGCACTGTGGAATGAAAGTAAAAAGGAAGATCCGGTAAGGAAAAGTTTGTTTAAGACTAGATGTAGATTTTCTGACAAAGTTAAGGTAATCATTGATAGTGGTAGCTCAAAGAATCTAGCATCTGAAGATATGGTCACAAAGTTGCAGTTGGAAAGGTTGGAACATCCGAAGCCCTATCAGATTTCATGGATCAAAGATGAGCATACAATCTTGGTAAGTGAACAATGTTATGTGAATTTGAAGATTGGAAAGTACTATGATAAGGTGTTGTGTGATATTATGCCTATGGATTGTTGTCATATTTTCTTGGGTAGACCTTGGCAATATGATATACATGCTATATATGACGGGAGATTGCATAAGTATACTATTGTGGCTAATGGAAGAAAACAAATCTTGTTACCTTTGATGGAAGAACCTGTTAGTAATGTTTGCACATCTGTGAAAGTTTGTTTGATGGAAGGAAGAAATTTTGTTAACTAATTGAAGAAGAATGATGTATGTTTTGCTATGATTCCTAATAAGCCAAGTAAGAAAATAGAGGATAATGTCTCGGAGGAGATTGATAAGTTACTCACCGAGTACAGTGATATCATTTCTGATAATGTACCTGATGGTTTGCCACTGAAAAGAAGCATTGATCATTGTATGGATCTAATCTATTCCCTTATGCAATTCAGTTTCAAAGACTCATGTTAGTGCATAAGTGAGTTCAAAAGTTATGTTATTGATTGTTTGCTATTACATTCTATGTTATCAACTTTTGATTTCATAATAGTGAAATGTATCAGGTTTTATTTGAGGGAGTTATATAGTGTATTAAATTGGGATTGGTTCATGATTCCCAAACTGACATTAAAGAGCTTGTTATGTTTATGAATTAATTTATGATAGTCCTGTTTGGGACAATGGAAACCATTCATTGGACTAAGAATGTGTTTAAAACCAGAATGTTAATCTCTATTTGTATTTAAGTCTAAAATAGTTTTTCCAAGAACCGTTACCCATCTGTGTATTGGTTTCGAGATATGAAATAGTTATTGGGAAGTGGTGATTAGTTCATGCCAAGTGGAGACCAAAGATAATACATGCAATAATCACTTTTGGAAGGGACCTAAGGTAGATAAAATTGCAAAAAAATTTGTATTTGAAGAAGCCAAATGATATTGATTATCATTTCTAGAGTGACCAACGAATACCACCATGGATTGAACTTAGCCTTTAAGTGGGAGAAAAGGTGAAGAGCATATGCATCCATGCATGCTTGAGATGGAACCCGACCCATGTGGTGGTGGATTCAATTCATCTATGAAAAACCCACAAGGTATGAGAAGAATTTGTGAATGTGAAGTGTCCATGGGTAATTCAGATTCAATGTTTAATCATGGAGAGTATTTTTAAGTTGATGTTATATTGTGTTGATGTTATTGTTATTGGAAGATCAAAAAGGATTATGGGCCTCTAAGCTATGTTTAAAGAGAAAGAAAGTTATCATATGTAGAATTAGGGAAGATTTCGATGCTTCTAAGTTTTGGGAGATGATATTAAGTTGAATATTATTGATTAGCGAGGATTAAGAGTTGTCGTAAGCCTCTAAAAACAATGTTCATCAAGAACGAGGAGTGAGATAACCAGACTTGAAAACATCTATGCTACAAATTGAAGAAAGCTAATGAAGTATTTGTAGAAGTAAAATACTGACTTGATGTCCTCTGCATCACTACTATTGGCCGACCATGGAATCATATGCATATTATTTTGTGAAGTGATGTGTCCCCTATTAACAACATGATGATTTGATACACACACCCTCTCAATCCCTTCAATATACCATCACACCTTGGCCCTTCTCTCACTGGGGTTTTGACCTTGTTGGCCAGATTTATCCAAATTATTTGAATGGTAGCAAGTATATTATTTTCTCCATTGAATATTTCATAAAGTGGGTCAAGGCTATTCCACTTATTCACACAACAGGAAAAAAAATTCAAGTTCATCCTGAACTACATCATCTATCGCTACGACATTCCCCAAGACATATTAACTGATAATGGATCCCCTTTCAAGAACAATGAGGTCTCTACCCTATGTAAGAAGTTTGGAATCACCTAGTATTGCTCCTAAGAGTGCTTCCCCTAGAGAAATAGTCAATTTGAGGCTACAAATAAGACTATCCTAAAAATCCTTAAAAAAATAGTCGATGATGCTAGCCATGACTAGCACCTTCATCTCGCTCTCATCCTCTGTGATTATCGAACCTCCATCCACACCCCCATAGGAGCCACTCTAATTTCCCTTGTTTTTAGTACTAATTTTTTCCTTCCCATTTAAATCAAGCTCCCTTCCCTTATAATCTCCTTGAAGAATCTGATGTCTAAAGAAGAATACCAAGTTGCCTGCTTGAAAGTGTTGCAACTCCTTAATGAGAGGCATCTCAATTCCATAAACCAACTCATGTGTATCAAAATTGCCTATGCATGTATTTCCATAAGAAGGTCAAGCCTTATGAATTTGAGGTTGGAGATCTAGTCTTGTAGCACAATATGAAAAACCTCCCAAATAGAGAAAACAAAGGAAATTTCAAGCCTAAATGGATTGGACCATTTATCATTACAACCAAATTCAATTCTAGAGCCTATCAGATTGCTACCTTAGAGGGAGACCCACTCCCCGATCCTATTAATATTCAACACCTTAAGACATTTTATGCATAATCTTCCAGAAGAGTTCCTAAACACTCAAAATCAACAAAAATCACAAAGATCAGAAATTCCAAAAATAGTGTAAAAAGTCCTAAAAAAATCATCAATTTGGTGACAACCGAGTAAATAGGCACCTCAATGATACCAAAAAAAAAATACTAAAAAGAAATAATTAGTCTAATAGTAAAAACTTGGTAATCAAGTGCTATGGATAAGTACCATGGTGAAAACTCTTCTCAGGCACCATGTATATCAAACTCTAATCCATTATCTATTAGAACCAGCCATCCACTTATAGATTCCTCCACACATTCCATGTTTGTGTAGGAGTCCTTTCTGATTCACCCAATTGTGTACCAATTGGACCTCCCATTTATGAGGCATTCATTCCAACATGCTTTCATAATAAGGATCTCCCATCAATCCCATAACACCAAGCTTAACCCCATTAAACTGAGCTTTTCATAGTGACCACATGAGTGCTTAACAAAATCAACAATAAGATAAAATTTTTGAGTCATTGTTCCTTTCAAATCTATTGCCAATAAATAACCACATTTGACAAACCAAACAATCATCACTCTTTAGGATGTTTCCTTCCTAAACCAGCTTATCAAAAAAACCATCAAAAAATTGTTCATGGAAAGAAATTTTGACCGAATGATTGCTTGTTCATGAGGCCTTTTTTCTGATTTTATCTTTTCTGTGTCATTTGAAACCTACTCACGATTGCCTCGATCTTCCATATCTTGGTATATTTTGAATGGTCTATATTGATGCATATATTGTTTGCGATATGCTATGGCTGTTGATACTTTAGTGCATTCTTGTTGGTTTCTAGTTATAGTTATGTGTATCTTACTAGGGGCAATGAGTTACCACACTTTCATCACGTCCCTCATAGGACTTAGGTACTGTGCCCAGACCTCTCCAATAAGTATACGTCATCGGTTCCATCATGACTATGAAATCTACATTTATGTTTCTAAGAGCTATCTATTGTGTTTGAGAGTCTAGTCCATGCAAAGGAACCATGTCATATGTGCTTTTATAGCACATGGTGCATACCTCCTTTTGTCAAAATAAACTAGGGTGTGATCTCCAACATAAACACAACTAATCCCACTAAAACCATGTAGTTAGAATGCATTTAGTTAAGTTTCATTATGCATTTTATTTGAGACAAGAGTTTTATTTCTTCCCCCATCCTAGTTGGCCACCTGATCCTATTAGCTATGATTGGTACACACAAAAACAAGGTCTCATTTAGAATTTGCATTTAATTAATTATGTTGAATTACACTATGTTTTAGCTGCATTCATTTTAAAATTCATGATATGTTATTGACATTTATTAAGATTTGTTATTTAGATTGCATAAATTGTTACTTATGAGTTAAGTATTGACTTCAAATTTCATGTAACAAATTTTTAATTATTTTAGTTGCATATTTAATTACATTAATTAGTTCATTCAACATGCATCACTGTTATTAAAAATTTTAAGTATTGACTTCAAATTCTTGTAACAGTTATATTAGTGTGCATTAGGTTTATTATTTACCACCTAATTACTATCTTTACATTCATTTATTATGCATCATTATTCATTAAATTCTTAGCATTAATTATTAACCACAATTTGCATACCAAATATATTTAACTCATTATCATTACTCATTAATAAACATTATACATTGCATGTCAAATATATCTAATAACTATCCATCGTACATTTTATGTCAAACATATCTAAAAAAATCATCCATTCATAATCACATCTGCATCATATAAATAAATCATAACATATAGATAATAACATCATATTGCAAATACTCCACATAGTCATTGCATCATAAATACATTAGAACATTATATCATATAATCTCACCAGATCACACACATCCTACATCACAAAATGTCAGTAACATAATCATATCGAAACATCATCATGCACACATGTCACATCAAAATTAACTCCATCTATTGCCATAATCATCATCATGCATATATTATCAAATAATAAATGTCCATACGTGTCCATAAGTAGATCAATAATTTCATAAATGTCCATCGATAGTCCAACCATGGTGAAACAAAAATATACATAAAAATAAATCTAAGTGTTGCTATACATATAGTCTCATAAAAAATCAAAACTATGTATCAGCCTAAGCTTGTTAGGCTCTCAGGTGGAAGGCTATGAGGACCTCCCTACTCCATCCCTAGGTGGTGGTCTCAGCAACAAACCAATGGAACCATGTGATCCCTCTACTATATGCCTTGTAGTTTTAGATGAAGTTGCCTGCTCATTAAAATATGGTACCCTCTAGTCTGCGGGTATAACATCTTTATATAACTATTGGTAGTATCTTATCTCTAGGACAACTCTCATGTCATGTCTCTGGGCTACAAAGGACTCCTAGATCACCTATTTCATCACTGGAACTATGGCCCCCTATATAGCTAGCTCTCACTCACCTCTATATCTCTCCATCCTCTACTACCATAAGTCCCTCTCAAGTGTAAGAGTGTCAATCTATCTCTCTAGGGAATCTAGATAAGATTGTGCCTCTACTGCACCTATATGAGTTTTCACCATGGTAAACTCACTTGAATCCACTCTGTCCTATAATGTATCAAATGCAGATTGGGCACTGTCTTCTCAAGATCTCTCTATTAGTACCTTGACCTATAACTGAGTCACCTCTATTTGAGCATTGTCTTCTCGAGATGTCTCTACCTATAAGCGACATTGTAGTTAGGCCACCTCTATCTTTAGGATGATCTTCTCATCCAATGATGTATCATATCCTCTTGCCTAATAGGAGGTGGTCCATGTGGCTGCTAGGATGGTTGTGCTAGGGAATCCTGCCCCAGTACCTATACGTGTGGATATTGGGCTAGTTGTGTTGGGACATGTAGCCCTGATACTTGTCCCTATTATTGTACTCTCTATGATAGTACCTGTGCATATCTCCCTATCCATTCCCACTATCATCCCACCATCACCTCCTCCATCCCCATCCCCCCTACACCATCATGATCCCCTGATGGCTACTCTCCCCCTAAACCTGTCCTGGGATGGTGAGTTGCACTAGTGTATGTACAACCCACCTTTGGGAATAGATTGGTGTATATACTATCTCCTAAATTCTATACTAGTCTCACACCCATGGGATTCTTTTCATACCCATCCATGACTGCCTCTCCAATCAAATGGTCACACCCTATCCCCATAACTTCCCAACCTCTCATGTCACCACTAGATGCGAGAACCCATCAGGTACTTTGTCTTGTATGTGGACGAACTATCTTCGGACCCTCAAGGGAATGTAACAAGTGATCATGTATGTTGTGCACCCTATAAACCAACATTTGGTCTAAATGTATCAAAGGTAGTATAAATCCTTCCTATCATCCTCCCTATACTCCTACTATGTGGGATCTTAGTGTCCCTGCCACTCACAACCTACAAAGGGACTCTAGTCAAATCTAACCATATCATCAAGACATCTATGCAAAAATCCAATTGAAGTATATCTAATAGGTGGTCTATATCTACATGCAAAGGGATTGTGCAACTGCCATCTATCCTGATATCTAATCGAGCATGTGATGGCAATATGCTCTTAGGACCAAACAAGTAGAAGTGTAATGCCTGGCTCTAGTGTCCTACCCTTATGATAGGTACACATGTGAAGATCATAATATAACTGGGCCAAAATGGTATGTGCCCAACAATACCTCTCTCCTCTTGTAATGTCCTCACGAGGGAGCCCATAAGGAACAGGTCTAAATTACAAAGAAAAGAAACTAATTTTTAAAAAATTATTACTAGGAACTTATTTGATAATCCTACATATGAACATGTCATTAAAGGTTCCCATATTGATTGTTACCAACATTAAAACCAATGATTTAATTAACTAACTTAATGAATTCATTTCCTTTCCTACTTTACATAACATTTAGATTTTCAGAAAATAGATAGGAATAAATAACACATTACTTCTTTTATAAACTTTAAATACATTTAACCATTCATCTTTCATTTATTTTCTAATTAACCATACCTACACATAATCCATTTGTACTTCCAAAACATAAATAAGCTTGCAATTTAGAAATCCTTACTTTTCCTTTCATTTCAATGATTCAAAGAGAGATAGGGTAGAAGGTACACAACTACATTCATTTATTACAACTTTTTGATTTCAAATAATCATTCCCCCCCCGATATTCCTAAAACTACCCCTCGCAAATTACATTTCTTCTTTCTTTAAATTTTCATATACATTTGCATCAAATTTCCCAAGGGCTTACA